>JAWNNJ010000528.1:0-80866 GCA_035045125.1 Hypselothyrea guttata
GTGTGTGTATGTGTGCGCGTATGTGTGTGTGTGTGGGTGCAACGGTTTCCAACTTTGCCTTTTCCGGACTTATTTGTTCTGGCCTGTAATCAGTATATGTACTCAACAGTTATCGAAAATACCTAACAAAATGTATCGGAATGCATGATTATTAGGTGTGTAGTATCAACGCTAATTAGCTTAAGGGGGCATGGCATTTAACGTTTAATATAACATTTCGAATATGTTTCTTTAGTTTTTATATACCGTCAAACACACAGACATGGCTAGATCGAATTTTATTGCAATATTGCGTAGCCTATATCTCCTGTGTTTACTAACCGATTTCAATACGCTTTTAAGGAAAGTTATACATAATATATGAGAGTATATATTCTCAACAACAACTTGCTGTGTTCAATATTACGCTTGTTATTCAACTTTTTATACCCTTTAATTTAAAATATTTTGACGGGGCAGATCAGACGGAGGCTACAGTCGGACGTAACCAACAGTAGGAGACCCTTTACTATGTCTATATGTACTCGCAAACACAATCAGAGGCACACGCACGAAACTACGCTCATATGCCTGGCACACCACCCCTCCTCTGCCCATTGTCATGTCTTGACTGTTTCTAATCTGATCACAGCGACGATAGAAAATGCTATAAGCTACAAGCATGCCAAATTACAGGTCTATAGCTTTTTAACTATGGCTGCAGTAGCTTTTTGCGATTTGCTGGGGAAGGGGGGAGGTATCCAAAATCTAAAACAAACTCGTGCTGCTTACTGAATAGGGGAGCCTAAATCCCGAATATGGTCTCTCTTCTAGTTGCTGAGATCTAGGTTTTCATACAAACATACTGACAGACAGACGGACAGACGAAGGAGGAAATGTGTGTAACACCCAGAAGGAAACGTGACAGACCCCACAAAGTATAGGACAACAAAAATAGACACAAAGTATAAAAAGATCGACTCTCTGGGGTCATATCTTAACTGATGCAGTCTATTAAGTTTCACTTACAAGTATTTGGTTTCGTTACAGATTTAATCCTCGAAGCTGGACCGAATGTGGCAGGCAGTGTTTGTGCCGCATCGATGACGGAGAGCAGAGGGCACGATGTACCAAGTGCATCGTCGGCAGATAGCAACATATTCTCACCTGCCTCTGCCTCCAGTTGCTCGACGTCATATGGCAAGGCACAGATGACGCGAATAATGTCGCCAATGCCAACTTTGGGCGATCTGAATCTTATCGCTTCCACCACAGTTTTCAAATGCAACCTCTGCGAGTTCTTTGCGCAATCGAAAACGAATATAACAGTTCACATGGAGGCGACACATCCGACAGCGGAGAGCGATGACTTTCTCAGCATACCAACCAATGCGGCAGCTCTGCAAGCCTTTCAAACAGCTGTGACAGCTGCCGCCTTGGCCGCTGTACAGCGCTGCAATGCCAATACCCAGGAAGAAGCCAATGATCGAGATAGAGATCGCGATGGAGATGAGGATCCCGACAGTCTGGGTAATATTAAAAACGATTGTCCAGTAAATATTAAGCAAGAGCGACTAGAAGACAACTATGAAGGCAATAAGGATAAAAGCGAAGCGCAGAGTGGCGATACTTTCTTGCCATCAGCTGAGGCCAAGGTCGAATCGAGCTCAAGGGGCGTGTCATGTCCGCTATGTCTGGAATCTGGCTATGCTGAGAAATCTCTGCTGGAAGTGCACCTGATGAGCGTGCACAGCGTGACACGAGACGGTCTGGCCAGACTGCTGCAATTGGTAGACCACAAGGTCGATAATCCTGCCGTATCGTTGCTGGACGAAAGCGGCAAATCTCTGCCACCAAAACCAACAACTACAACAAGCACAATGGGAACCGGAACCGGAACGACAACAGCGGTTTCCACACCGACAATCTGTTCCAGTACCATGCAGGGCATCTCGTGTCAGCAATGCGATTCCAGTTTCAAGCACGAGGAACAATTGCTTCAGCACGCCAAGCAAACTCAGCATTATCCGATGCAAAACAATGAATACCTCTGCTTGGCCGTTGGCCACGTTAGCAGTCCCTGCTTTATAACCTACGCCAACTTGTCCGACATGTTGTCACACTTCAAGGACGCTCACCAAAGTCTCGTCATCTCGGAGCGACATGTTTACAAGTATCGCTGCAAGCAGTGCTCGCTGGCCTTTAAAACCCAAGAGAAGCTAACGACGCATATGCTCTACCATAGCATGCGCGATGCCACCAAATGCTCGCTCTGCCATCGCAACTTCCGTAGCACCCAGGCGCTGCAGAAGCATATGGAGCAACATCATGCGGATGTCTCGACTGCAACTGCAACTGCAGCTGCAACTCCGACTCCGACTGCAAGCGACAGTCCGCGCGGCTCATCGCCTGGTTCTAACTGCAACGAGGCAGACAAAATGCCAGCCGAGAAAATCATATTTGACTTTACCGCAAACCCAGCTAGTGAATCAGGTAGGGTATAAGCAATTAATTTTTTTGTTTCTTGTTTAATTGTAATTTTTAAATCGAAAGGTAAATAAACAACTAACATATCTAAGTAGAGCTGCGCTGCAGACTACAGTCCCTGTAGATTCTACTTTTTAGACACTTTACTTTGAAAAAGAAAAAGGGTCTAATAACTTAGTGCAAAGAGGAAATGTGTATAACACCCAGAAGAAGGCGTAGCAGATCCCACAAACTATATATATTCTTTATCAGGACGACGAGCTAAGTGGATATAGCCATGGACGTCTGTCCGTCTGTCTGTCCGTCCGTATGAACACCTTGATCTCAGCAACTATAAGAGCTAGAGACACCATGTTTGGGATTCAGGTTTTCTTATTTCGTAAGCAGCACGAGGCGTACATCCTTCTTTGTTAACAGTTAAATTAGTAAATAAGTGGTTAAACGGTTAAAAAATTCGACAGAAATACACTAATTACGTTCAAAAAGATTGTTAAAAAAGAATATTTCATAGTGTGAATGGTAGACTCAGAATCAAACGCTGGATATACATAGATAATTATAGTCAGAACAGAGTATTGGGAACAGTTAGTGCATGGAGTAATTAGTAGTTCTAAAATTTAGAGCCCATAGAGTAAAAATTTTTATATTATTTATTAATTTATTTGAATGTCGACTATGACTAGTCAATTAAAATTAAAAATTTAAATTAAGCATTATAAGATTACAAATTAAATTAATTAAAAACCAGAATGGGCGGAGCAGCTCAGTCGGACGGGCCCGACTGTCTTATACCCTGTGCCTAAGATCGCGCTGCGCGCTCGCGTATACAGTATAAAATATTTTAAATATAATTTTTTAAAACTATCACACGGAGCGTAGCATAGACTACGTACGTGCCATATACTAAATCTTTAGCTTTAAAACTTAAGCTTTAAAACTGCAAACTGTTTCTAAATTTGTTTTTCGGTTAGCGGAGGAATGAGAGGAGTTATCAAAAAACCCAAACTAACTTGATCTGATGGCTGCATAGGAGAACATAAATACCAAAAAATGGTATTTCTAGCTCTTATAGTTTGCAAGATCTAGGTGGCTGCTCTGTCTTTGCTATCTTCGCTGTTTCTTTTCTGTTGGCAATGTAATTCACACCATCGACGGATAATTCTATAGGCTACGTACATTCCAAATTACAAGTCTGTAGCTTCATTATTGTGGCTGCCGTGGCACATATACGCATTTTTAAAAGAATTGTCTTTTGCATATCTTCACTATTTCTAATTCAAATCACAAATTAATTTATAGAATCGGTGGAGAATACCATAGACTACGTACATTCCAAATTACAAGTCTATAGCGCTATTATTGTGGCTGCTGTGGCGCTTATCGTTTTTGAGATCTTTGAGGTAGGTGTAGTTTTTTGATGATTCGCGGAGGAAGGAGGCGAGTTATCAAAAATCTGAAACAAACTTGTACTGCGTACGATAATAGAGAACCTGAATACCAAAAAATGGTGTCTCTATCTCTTTCAGTTGCTGAGATCTAGGTGTTCATACGGACAGACGGACAGACGGACAGACGGACATGGCTATATCAACTCAGCTCGTCGACCTGAGTCAGAATATATATACTTTGTGGGGTCTACCACGCTTCCTTTTGGGTGTTACACACAGCTGTCATTTGCACTAAATTAATAGACTCTTTTATTTTTTTAAAATACAGGGTCTAAAAATGGTCACGTGCCAAAAGTCACGTTACAATTTTTAGACCCTTTACTTTAAAAAAGTAAAAAGGGTCTATTAGTTTAGTGCAAAGAGGAAATGTGTGTAACACCCAGAAGGAGGCGTGGCAGACCCCATAAAGTATATATATTCTTGATCAGGACGACAAGACGAGTCGATATAGCCATGTCCGTCTGTCCGTCTGTCCGTCTGTCTGTCTGTCTGTCTGTCTGTCTGTCTGTCTGTCTGTCTGTCTGTCTGTCCGTCCGTATGAACACCTAGATCTCAGCAACTATAAGAGCTAGAGACACCATATTCGGGATTTAGATTCTCCTATTTCGCGAGCAGCACGAGTTTGTTTTAGATTTTGGATACCTCCCCCCCTTCCCCCGCAAACCGCAAAAAGCTACTGCAGCCACAGCTTTAAAGTTATTGACTTGTTATTTGGTACGTAACTAGCTTATGATATTCTCTATTGACCCTGTGAATTTCGTTTCGATCGGATAAGAAACAGCGAAAATATGGAACGGACAATTCACCGCACTAGGCAGAAGGGGGGTGGTGTGCCTTGCATACGCGAGTAGCGTAGTGTGTGAGCCTCTGGTTGTGTTTGTATGTACATATATTAGTAGTTGTAGTAAAGTAAAGGGTCTCCTACTGTCGGTTACGTCCGACTGTAGCCTCCGTCCCACTGATCTGCCCCGTCCATATATTTTTAAATTGAATTAAAAAAAAAATGCAAGTCATCTTTGAAAAAAATCATAACCATTTTGAAGAGGCATCCATGCACAAGAGTTTAAAATTTGTTGCATTAAAATATTGCCACTGGATTCGCTAATATTGGCGATTGAATTGGTTGACCTCAAATGCCACTACCATTTTCGTCCGGTGACAAATGACTTGAATTTTTCAATTTTCTTAAAAATGAAAAGTTACCCAAAATCAATCTTTCCACCAATGAAAGAGCTAATTAAAAGATATATGTTAAGCCTTTAAAAAAAAAAAATCGCTTCCTTTTTACAGTTATTTTACTTTAAACGCGTACGAATGTAGCGTGCGCGACTGTGGAAATGCCCATATATAGTTTGTGGGGTCTGCCACGCCTCCTTCTGCCTGTTACATACATTCGCACAAAGTTATTAACCCTGTTTTTCCCATTTTTCAAATGGGCACAGGGTATAAAAAAACGTAATTTAAAATATAGAAAAAAAATATATTTATTTATATATGTAATTATAAAATATCAGAAGGCCATTCTGATCAATGATTAATTGTATTTTACTTACGTAAAAATTAAAATTCAGCACAGCATCTGAATTAAAATTCAGCACCATTTTAAATATTGATATGAAGTGAATTTGGAATTAATTAGTTATATGACCAAAATATTCGGGCGCAACCGACTGTAGCATTCATTTTGCATGCGATATATATATAATTTGACACCCTGCGCACTCTTAAGTCATACATTGGTCATGTCAACTTCTATTTCAGCCGCCAAAACGTGCGAATCTTCAATGCAATGCTCTCCTCTATCCCGATCCCCTCTGCAGTTGGAGGGTCAGGCCAAGGAGGAGCATCGCATTTCTCCTGCGTTGCAGGTAGAAACAACAGCAGCGGCAACAGCAACATCCACAGAACAGCAGCAACACCTCGCTGTGCTAACTGCAGCATTACTAAAACAGCAGTGTCAACCACATGCTCTAGACTTGGAGATGGATCCCAGAGGCAGTGGCAGTGGCAGTGGCAGTGTGGCATCCGATGAGCTTCAGATGAAGATGCAACAGGGCACTTTCGGTGCAATGCAGAGCCTGCAGAACCTGCAGCAAATGCAACAGCAACTCGGTGCTGCGGCTGCTGCCTCCGGCATGCCAATCAATCCAGTGGACATGCTCAACCTGATGCAGTTCCATCATTTGATGTCTCTCAACTTTATGAATCTTGCACCGCCATTGATATTTGGAGCCAATGCCTCTGCCAGCAGCTCCGTAGTGTCAGCAGCAGCAGTCGGAGGAGTTCCCAACAACGGCATAGCATCCGCCCTGACGGCAACCGACAACACTGCAGCTGCAGCTCTTCCAACTGATGCTTCCCTGAGCATGAGCATGCTCCCCAAGTCCAGCGCCAACAACTCTAATCAGGTAAGGCTAGAACTGAAAACACCTATCGGCATTATACCACTTGCCATTGCCACACCCCAGACTTGTCGACACAATTGCACAAACATCTGCCACTGTATATATTGTGCCGCCGACTTTGGCGCACAAATAAATATTTATTAATATTTATAAATAAGCACGCAGTTAATAGTTTAGTGTGCAGCCCTGTTAATTAGTTTAGTGCACAGCCCTGGTGTAACATAACGAGGCTCTCAGCAACAGTGTTGCCAATTTGTCCTTTTTCCGGACAGATCTGTCCTGTTTTTAACGCTTCATCCGAAAAAAATGCAAAACATTCGCATACCAGAAATCTGTCCTTTTTTTCTATTTTTTATCCGGAAATCTGTCCTTTTTTTTGGATTTTGTATGTTAATGGCTGTGCAGCATTGTTTTTATGAGTTTTTTAATTGTAACAGGTTATGTTACACTTAACATGTTCACGTTATTATAAATCAGCTGTTTATGCTAATGCTAACAGATGCGATAGCTTGCAAAAAATGTATTGAAAAGAGCAACTCTAACTAGTTATTGACGCACTTTATTTTCCGGTGCGAAATTAATTGAACTTTGATTAAAAATGCCCAAAGAAATATACAACTATAGAATACCCTGGGCCTTTTATTTTATATACAATTTTATAAAAATACTAGGTTATGTGGGTTTTATTGATTTTTGGGCATGAAGGTGGGCGGGGCATCAAATTTTCGAAACAAACATAATCTGCGTATGATAACTACCTATCTATAGCAACCAAAACGTAATCTCTAGCTTTTGTAGTTGCTGAGATCGACGCGTTTATCCAAACAGAAGGACAGACGGACATCGCTAAATCGGCTCAGCTCGTTTCCCTGACCAAGAATATATGGGGTCTGCCACGCCTTCTTCTGCCTGTTACATATATTTTGACAAAGTTGTTAACCCTGTTTTCCCATTTTTCAATGGGCACAGGGTATAAAAATCAAATTACAAAACAAAAACTTTTTGTCCTTTTTTCTGTCCTTTTTTTAATTGTTGCATCCTTTTTTCCCTGGTTTTTTTTTCAAATCTGTCCTTTTTTTCGAAAAAAAAGTTGGCATCACTGATCTGCATTGCAGATATGCGACAAAGCGACGCGTGAACGGAGTTAACGAAAGCAAAGAGAGAGAGAGAGAGAGCGCAGAGAGAGGGCATAAGCGAACGACACGCATTAGACGCGTGACCAAGGATCCCGTTAGAATTAAGACCACAGGCCATGATGGAATTATACAAGGTGGTTCACTCGGCTGCCGAAGTCGTTCGGTTTTAGTCCCTTATTGCAGTGCGTTAGAGCTGGCAAAACATCGATGTCTTGCACTCACTACTCAACGCTGTTTCACTCGCACGTACAGTACGTAGACTACGGGACTGCTCGTGATTTGCTGAGTGAACCACCTTGTATTATTGCATCATGCCACAGGCTAGGCGCAGAGAATGGAAACGACGCTCTGGACAGTCGTTCGAGTCACGCCAGCGAGCATAGTAACAAGTGAACCTGAGTATAGTGAATTAATAAAAGTATACACTTGTAGTATACCTACAATACAGTTAGTCCTGGGTAAGCAGAAGTAACATATTTAACAAATCGCAAGGTACATGTGTGGATACCAAACAAATGAAAAGAATTTCTATAACAACAAACAATACAAATAAAAGTGCTGTGTTTTACTGGAAAAAGTTGTGTTTTTTTATATAAGAGAACGCATTTTATTTAGGTGCTGCCATTTTTGCGTTCATTGTGATTAATACCCATACTTCGGCCCTTTTTCCTGTTAGGAGTAAAATTTGCAATAAATTAGGGTAGTGTGAGCGTGGCTAATACACTGATTCCAGCATCTGGTTCCCGGACCGATAATGCGATCACTGTGGCTAACACCCGTGCTTAGTTCTTACCGTTAGAAGTGAAATTAGCGCGTAATTTGGGGTAGTGTGTGCGTGGTTGATACCCTGATCCCAGCATCTGGTTCTCGAACCGATACTGTGGTCACTGTGGCTGACACCCGTGTGCGGTGGTTACCGATAGTATCGATTCAACTGCAAGTTAGTATGTCAGATCCCATTGCCCGTGGTTAGTTCTTCGATTGAAGCATTGATCGCCGTGGAAGACATCGGGACTCGGGGTAATTCTTGTATAGGGGTCTATCTAGGGCCGAACCATCTCTAGGCTAGTTTATTCTGCCAGATTACCCGTAGTGAATATCCTAGTCGAGATTGCTGACACTGAATTAGGATTGTGCACACGTGGGGAATACCCTGGCTCAAGCATCTGGTTCACGGACCGATATTCCTGTCACAGTGGAGAACACCAGTGCATATCGGTTTTAAGGCGAGTTAGAGTTTTGAACTGTAGCACGCGCTCACAGCATACCACATTTTCTTTCTGGTTGCCAACAACACCAACGGTTAGCAATAGACACCGTACCTCCCATCTCAGAAGGTCCCAGCATTTATAAATTTTCTGTAAATAACCCTGGTTAGACTGAGAACTGTACCTCGGCTGGAAAAGCTCCTTACAATATATATATAATAAATATTATATTTATACAGTTTTGCTCGTCAGTGTATATATATATCGAGCCCTTCCCGCAAAAAAAAACGTAACCAACAAAAGCAAATTTTACAGGAGAGCGCTTTGAGAACGCGTCTGAAATTCGCAGCAAATCTGGCGCTTGCGATATAATTGACAGGCTGATATCTCAGTAAATACGCAAGATAAAATTATGAAATTTTTGGTGTAGATGAGTTGGGTGATTATGAACATAATTGCATCAAAAACCGAAAATCGAAAAAATGTTGTATTATATATACATATTTATTATAACAAGCACTCTTGCCACTTAAGCGCTTATGCATAGAAAGCGGTCGATGTGTTATCTCACCACATCTACAGATTGGTGGGCGGGTTTTCTTGACGCTTTCTTTTTCTCTTTCTCTGGAACTGATAAGAGACGGCGACTCTGCAGCCTGCAAGCACTATAAATACGATTCCTGCAGAGCTGCTGATCACAGTGCAGAGAAGTGAAGTGGTTAGGAGGTGTCAAGGACGCGTAAGTGGAGTGTCGAGTGTGCTTATTAAAATATTTATTTATTTATTATAATTTAAAAACTCAGTGTCATTAGTTTGTCAGGAGGGTGGCAATGGCAAGAGTTTGATGTGAGCGGTAAAAGTAAAAGAAGAATAAGCATTGTGACGGTTTTATAAAATTATATTTATTTATATTCAAATTGCCTTTTTTTATTTTAACTAATCGATTGAATCGATTTTGTGTTGATCAAAACGATCGATGCTTGTAAATTAAACATAGAATCTAGCTGTAACAGATATGAATTGAATAACATTTTGCCTAACTTTATTCTATATCCAACAGCAACAAATTTCCAATAACCAGAAACGCGCTCGCACCCGCATTACGGATGACCAACTGAAGATTCTGCGTGCCCATTTTGACATCAACAACTCACCCAGCGAAGAAAGTATTATGGAAATGTCGCAGAAAGCAAATCTTCCCATGAAGGTATGAAACGATATAAATGATAAAACTTTTAAGGGTAGCATGACTTATAAACCAATTCCAATAAATTCATATATTTAATACTTTTTTTTCAGGTTGTTAAACACTGGTTTCGTAACACCTTGTTTAAGGAACGCCAACGCAACAAAGACTCGCCGTATAACTTTAATAATCCACCATCCACTACGCTAAATCTGGAGGAATACGAGCGAACAGGACAGGCCAAGGTGACGCCTCTACATGACGCAACAACAGTTGCTGGGGTCTCAACAGTAACAACAACAGCCACAGCAACAACAACAGCTGCAGCACCTGAAGGTGCAATATTAACCTCTATGCAACTACCAAGTGGTAAAAGCAGCACAGCAGCGCTAACTTTGGGCTCAGTTTCGGCCTCACGTCCGACATCGGCCAATTCTAGTGTTAACATATCCGACTATTTCCGCTCCGATATGCTCTGCTCAAAGTCTGTGCAGGATGAGCTTGAGGGCATGCCGCTGCCGCTGGAAGTTCAGATCAAGACAGAGCCGCATGACGATGTTGTTGTTGGTGAGTTCACATTTCTCAAGCAGAAGCAACGACAGAAACAGCATCAGCAACATCAGCAACAACAGCAGCAAGGACTTCACTTTATGAAACAACACGGTATGGACGGAGATATGCTTCAAGAGCTGCCAGCAGAGACGTCTGCTCCGCACTATGTCAATCAGCAACAGCAACATCTACAGCAGCAACAACACCAAGCACAGCAACATAGCAGCTGCTACGACACAAAATCGGAGAGCGGCAGCTCCGAGGTGTTGTCCCGTCCACCTACACCCAATAGCATCTCAGCCGGTAATTTGTATAGCAATATGAACGAACTGTTGTTGGAGAATATGGGCAGCAACATGGGACCTCCGAAGCAGCTGCAATTGGCTGGCAAGTCGTTTGAAAAGGTTGTTGTTGCGGCAGCTGCAGGCAATACGGCAGCAGCAACCGTTACAACAGCAGCAGCAGCAGCATTGCAATTGGAGAACAATTCATCCAATTCATCCAACTCATCGTCGTCGACATCGGGCGGAGGAAAGCGGGCGAATCGCACAAGGTTCACCGATTATCAGATCAAGGTACTGCAGGAATTCTTTGAGAACAACTCATATCCGAAGGACAGCGATTTGGAGTATCTAAGCAAGCTGCTGCTGCTGTCGCCACGAGTGATTGTCGTTTGGTTTCAGAATGCGCGACAGAAGCAGCGCAAGATCTACGAGAATCAGCCCAACAACTCGCTCTACGAGAGCGAGGAGACCAAGAAGCAGAACATCAACTACGCCTGCAAGAAGTGCAGCCTGGTATTTCAGCGCTACTACGAACTGATACGACATCAGAAGAATCATTGCTTTAAGGAGGAGAACAACAAGAAGTCGGCCAAGGCGCAGATCGCAGCTGCGCAGATTGCACAAAATCTCAGCTCGGAGGATTCGAACTCCTCGATGGATATACATCATCATCATGCTGCCACAGTTGCCACAGCGGCTGGTGCTGCAAATGTAGCTGCTGCAGCAGCTGTTGCTGTTGCTGCCGCAGCTGCAGCAGCAGCATCTCACACGGGACAATCGTTTGGCTCGTCGCCATCGCCGCAGCATCTTTTTAGCAAATCCTCATCCCTAACCGACTTCAGTCCATCCACAACGCCCACTCCGCCCCAGCGGGAGCGCAGCAACAGTCTCGATCACCAGCAGCAGCAGCAGCGTTTGTCCAAATACGATTGCGATAAATGCGATCTACAGTTCAATCACTTGGAACTGCTGCGCGAGCATCAATTGCTGCATCTCATGAGTCCAGCGATTTACAATCAGTCAAATCCAACGGATGCCAGCTACGGACCCTTCGGTTGCATACTGCAAAGTTTGCAGCAGGCAGCGCAACAACAGCAGCAGCAGCATCAGCAGCAGCAGCAGCAACAACAACAATACCAACCATCGGCAGCCAAGAAAAGAAAGTATTCCGAGAATTCCGGCAATGCGGAGGAGTTTGCAAATGCCACAGATTTTGAGTCGCATAAGAACTATGACTTTCTGTTGCAGTACTTTATGCAACACGAAACAAATGCCGAACTAAAGCAACAGTTTTTAATCCAACAACAGCAACAGAGCAACAAGTCTGAATTTGAGCTCGAGTTCTTGGGCAATTTTTATCAGCAAAATGAGCTGAAGAAAGTGAGCAACTATGAATTTTTACTGCAATACTATCAGAAGCATAATCATAACGAAGACTCAACCAACAAGAAGCCAACTATTGAATTTCTATTGCAATACTATCAACTGAACGAATCGAAGAAGTTTTTTCAGTTAGTCGCCTCGCCACAAACAACATCTGATGGCCCAGGATCGCTGTCGACGTCCCAGCAGCCAAAGGCGACGGCGGATGAAAACTTGGCATTGATCGGCAGGCTAAAACGGGAGCAGGACGTGGACCTGGAACTGCATCTGGATCACCTGGATGTGAAATCTGAACAGAGTTTACTCTATGACAACAGCAGTTCGGCCATTAATGGCAAGACCAGTGCCCAAAATGGCCTGGATCCAACAGCAACCATACGCAATGAGCCTAACGATAACGATAACGATAACAACAATCATCATCACTTTAGCTTCATAAGGCAGTCCAAGCAAGATAACGTTGATAATGACAATGATAACGATCACTACAACGATAACGATAACGATACATACAACGATACCGATAATAATAACGATAATGACTGTGGCAACGATATTGAGAGCGGCGACAATTTAGAAGGCGATAACGCGTCAATCGTTGATCATCGCAAAATTCGCCAGACTAGCGATAAAAATATCGATAAATCCCAACCTTTTCAAAATCTGGAGGACTTTCTCGATGCCACAATGATTGAAAATAATTCGCAAATGTTGACATTCAGTGATGATAATAACGCCAGCAACAAAATCGATAATGATGCAGTACCCGCTGCCCCATCCAAGCAGAATAAGCGTCTGCGTACAACCATACTACCCGAACAATTGAACTTCCTCTATGAATGCTACCAATCGGAGTCGAATCCCAGCCGCAAAATGCTCGAGGAAATTTCCAAGAAAGTCAATTTGAAAAAGCGCGTAGTTCAGGTAAGTTTTTATACCCTGTAAGTTTTAGCCCTGTCTGTCTGCCTGTCTGTCTGTATGAACGCTGAGATATCCTAAACTATTAAAGCTAGAGATGCCGTTTTGGTCATTTTTGAAAGGTGTACACCATACGCAAATCAAGTTTATTTTAAATCTTGGATGCCACGCCCCTTCCGCCCACAATGAACATAAATAGAATAAATTCAACAATTTAAGAGACAAATCTATTTATATAAACAATTTTACGTTAAATTTTTTTACAATTGTAAAGCGACGTATAATTCGATAACTGAATGTGAGAAATTCGAGTTCGACGTCTAGCAATGGGAGATTAATGGAAAATTTTGGCTTAAAAAATTTAGCAATGAGAGATTTTTTAATGGAAAATTTTGGCTTAAAAAATCTCCCATTGCTAGAAGTAGAGCCCAAATTTCTCACATTAAGTTATATAAATAATGTTTCCAGTAGTTGCTAGGTCTGTGTACTACGCAAATGAAGTTTGCTTCAAATTGTTAATTCCACGCCCCATTTACGCCCTAATCAATATAAAAACCAAAAAACAAGCGTAATTTTAAACCGAGATCGATCAGAGACCATTATCCAAGAAGTCTTGCAGTCAGATCAGTCGGTCGGAAGGCTACAGTTGGACGTAACCGACAATAGGAGAACCTTTACTTTTTATACCCTCTGCTCATTGAAAAATGGGAAAACAGGGTTATTAACTTTGTCAGAATGTATGTAACAGGCAGAAGGAGGCGTGGCAGACCCCACAAAGTATATATATTCTTGATTAGGGTGAAAAGCCGAGTCGATATAGCCATGTCCGTCTGTCTGTCCGTCTGTCCGTTTGTATGAACGCGCCGATTTCATTTTGGTTGCTATAGGTAGGTGTATTCAATACGCAGATCAAGTTTATTTCAAATCGTAGATGCCAAGCCCCCTTTAAGCCCACAACAAAACTCACAAAACCTCGACTTTTTAACACAAAAAGTTGAATAACAAGCGTAATATTAAACATAGAATTGTTATTTGGAACATAAACTCTCTTGTACTATATTTAACTATCCTGAAAAGCGCATTGAAATCGATTAATAAACACAGGAGATATAAGCTACACAATAGTTGAACTTAAAAGTTAAAAAACAAGTGTAATATTGAACATAGAATGTTGTTATTGTTGAATATATACTCCAATATATACTCGATACCAAGCACGCTGCTGGGCAATTGTGCGATTGTGAAAAAATTTGAACATACAAAGTTAAACAGCAAGCGTAATATTGAACATAGAGTGTTGTTATTTGGAACATAAGATCTCTTCTATTATATTTAAGTATCTTGAAAAGCGCATTGAAATCGGTTAATAAACACAAAAGAAATAAACGATTCTTTATAAATAAACAAAATTATATTTCAAATATTTAAACTGTAAACTGTATTTGCGAGCGCGCAGCGCGATCTGTGACACAGGGTATAAGACAGTCGGGAACGTCCAACTGATCTGCTCCGCCCATTCTGGTTGTATATGTACTTACAAACACAACCAGAAGCAGCAAATTGAATGTGGCATATCTTCGCTGTTTCTTATCCTATCGTTTATGTTTGCTCGAAGATTTGACGTTTATTTTCGCCTGTCGCAATGTAATACATATATACCATAAATGGATCTACTACTTCTTCGACACGCAAATAATGTTTTGATTAATTTTGATAAATGTCTTGAATTTAGTTTTTATCGTTTACTTAATTTATTTAATTCAATTTTTTATGATTTACTTATATTTTCCTTTGTATATTTATCTTGCTTTATGTAGTGAAAAACAACATGCCAATTGCGTATTCCATGAACCGAGGAAAAACCAGTACAGCACTGTTTGATAACAGTGCTCTAACTGTGGCTGTCTTTATTTGAATTTTATACAGGTAACTCCCTTACAAAATATATTTTCCATAGAAAGTAGTCGGTTCTGGTATATCGTAAACAACTTACTGGATATTAAAATATCGCTCATTTACTTGAATAGTGTTAAAAATTTCCATACAAAGCTTTACGACTTTTCCTCTTTTCACGCTGTGTGTATTGAAGATATCATAATGAAATTTTAACAGAACATAAATACCTACCCAACAAACATTTATGCATTATTAACTACAAAATCGCGTTTTTTGAGTTATGACACTTTTCTTCCGAACTCTCTCTACCTCCTATTAAATTCGCAGTCCTACAATATCTAACACACTCTAACATTTCATCTTAATCAACGTAGATTTATATATTTGTTTAATCCAACTATCTATTAACCATGCTCTGGTTGGGTATTTTTTGGGTTTTCCCTAATCTTCGCCGCAAATGCTAGACCTTTCTTTCTTTTAAATTGTTTTAATTTTTATACCCTGTGCCCATTTGAAAAATGGGAAAAACAGGGTTAATAACTGTGTCAGAATGTATATAACAGGCAGAAGGAAGCGTGGCAGACCCCATAAAGTATATATATACTTGATCAGGGAGACGATCTGAGTCGATTTAGCGATGTCCGTCTGTCTGTCCGTCCGTCCGTCTGTCTGTATGAACGCGTCGATTTCGGGAACTACAAAAGCTAGAGCTGCCGTTTTGATTGCTATTGGTAGATAATTATCTTACTCAGATCAAGTTTGTTTCGAAAATTGGATGCCACGCCACCTTGGCGCCCAAAAATCAATAGAACTCGCATAATCTCATGTTGTTTAACATAAAAAATTAAATAACATGCGTAATATTAAAAATAGAATATTGTTATTTGGAACATATACTCTCTTCTATTATATTAAACTATTTAACCTTAAAAACGCGCATTGAAATCGGTTAATGAACACAGGAGATATAAGCTACGAAATACTTGAACTTAAAAGTTCAGAATATTATGTTAAACATAGTATGTTGTTATTCGGTATATATACTATGTTTAATTATATTTACCTATTCTGAAAAGCGCATTGAAATCGGTTAATAAACAAAGTAGATATAAGCTACGCAATTGGCAGCTCAACCCAGCAGCTCAGCAGCAGCACCGCAGCGCAGCTGGCGCACGTAAAAAGGGAAGAAGAAGAAGTACTGCTGATACGCTAGTGTAACAGTTTTATAAATTGTATATTAAATAAAAGGCACAGGGTATTCTACAGTCGGGCCCGTCCGACTGATCTGTCCCGTCCAAATTTTTTGTAATATTTTATAACTTATTTTTTATTTTGTTCTTTAGTTTAATATTAATTAATTTAATTTGTAATCTTATGATGCTTATTTTAGAATTTTAATTTTAATTGACTGGTCATAGTCAAAAAAAAAATAAATAAATGAGCGATTTGTATAGCATTTATTTTGTATTCCGAAATTGGTTGCATTAATTCTCCTGCGTCGTTTCTCTATCCTTGCTATTTCTAACAATCTTAAGCTAAATCAATTAAATTATAAACTACATGGTATTCTAAAATATTTTCGTCGGCAAGTTTAAATATTTTCCAGCTGAAATTAAATCATTTATTTTACTACAGTTTTCATTTAATAGCTGCATATCTCTGATGTTTCAGGTATGGTTTCAGAATTCGCGCGCCAAGGACAAAAAGTCGCGCAATCAGCGACAGTACGCGCACATTTCGGATGACAACAACAGTTTCGATGGATCTAGTGGCAAGGAAACAGGCAACGGCAATGGCCTAAAGGGCAAATCCCTTCCCCTTGCTCTGCCCCTACAAGAGACTGTCATGGAAACTGATGCCGAGCAACAACAGCAACAACAGCAGGGATTGGCAGCACTGCAGGACTGTCAGCTGTGCCACATGCCGCAGGTGAACATGCACAATCATGCCTTCAGCGTGGAGCACATTAGCCGGGTCAAGGAGCTGCTGGAGCAAACCAACGAGCTTTATAATCACAGCAATGCCAGCGGCAGCGATGACAACGATTCGGACAGGGAGAAGCGCTTCTACAGCCTCTCCAAGGCGTTCCTGCTGCAACATGTAGCATCCAATGCCTCTAATGCCCCCTCCACAGGCGTGGGACATCCAGATATCGGCTGTCCGATAAACAGCCCGATGACAAATGCCATTACAAATGCGATTACCAATCCGATGCCAAACAAAACTCCCTCAACTGATTGTGCTGCAGCTGAGGCAACTGAAAAACATCGTCGAGAAATTGATATTTCTGATGACGTTGATGATGACTTTGGCGATGAAATTAAAATGGAACATGCAACTAGGGACAGAAAAAGCGCTGCAAACCGTCGAGACCTTATGCAACAGTTGTTCAACTGCAACCAAATCACCGGTAAGATTTGTGGCATTCTCAAATCTCAATTAGTGAATTTCATCAATTTGTAAATGGAAATGCCAAAAACTAATTGTCTATCGTTTATCGTTTATTTTTGATTACTTTGTCTTATCAACTTTTGCATTATTTTGGGCAATTATTTTATATGAAACAATCGAATCAATCAGTTACAAATTTGGTTTGGAATTTAAGGCTAGGTTCAGATTCCGTTTCTTTAGCCAATGTGTGATTAAAAAACAACTGTGGGAAAAGTGAGAGAAATGAAAGAAAACATTGTAGATATTCCCTTATCGACTGTCAAAGACTAAGCAAATCGTTGTTCTAAACAATAAACAACATTACGAATTATTTTCCTAATAGGAAAATATCCACTCTCGACATAAGCCTCGCAATTTCTAAACTAATATATATAATGCTATATATAAATAATTTTAAGGACCAAGTCATCCAGGATGATAATGTGCAAATCAATCTTCCAGTTTGTTAAGATAAGTGTATACGCATACGATTGGAATACATATATCGCTCGTTTACCAGAAGAGTGTCAAAACTTAAAATATGGACGGGGCAGATCAGTGGGACGGAGGCTACAGTCGGACGTAAACGACTGTAGCAGACCCTTTACTTTACCACTACTACTACTATATGTACATACAAACACAATTAGAGGCAGACACACTAAGCTACCCGCGTATGCAAGGCACACCTCCACCCTCTGCATAATGCGGCAAATTGTCTGTGGCATATGTTCCCTGTATCCGATCAAAACAAAATTTACAGGGTCAATAGAGAATGTCATAAGCTGGTTACGTACCAAATTACAAGTCAATAACTTTAAAGCTGTAGCTGCAGTATCTTTTTGCGGTTTATGGAGAAAGGGGGGAGGTATCCAACATCTAAAACAAACTCGTGCTGCTTACTGAATAGGGGAACCTAAGTACCGAATATGGTGTCTCTAGCTCTTATAGTTGCTGAGATCTAGGTGTTCATACAGACAGACAGACGGACAGACGGACATAGCTATATCGACTCGGCTAGTCGTCCTGATCCAAAATATATATACTTTATGGGGTCTGCCACGCCTCCATCTGTGTGTTACACACATTTCCTCTTTGCACTCAGTTAATTGACCCTTTTACTTTTTTAAATTAAAGGGTCTAAAAAGTGCATTTCGAGATAAACAATATCTCCATACAAAGCGGAGCGACATATTCTCTTCTCACGCTGTGTGTATTGAAGACAGGATAATGAAATTTTAACACAAGATAGATTAACTTAAAAATCTCGCTTTTTGAGTTATGACACTCTTCTGGTAAACGAGCGATATATATATATGTATATACTATATCAAGGCAGGTATCTCTATCTATATGTCTGTATGTATGTATGTATATGATAAAAAACTCCCTCTCGCAATTTGAAATACTTTGTATAGAGCATAAATATAAATAGGGCTCGATCGTTAGCGTTAAGTAGTATTAGTACATACCTCAAGAAGCGTAGAATGATTGGAATTATTTGAAAATCATATGCTAATAAATATATGTATGTATGTGTAGGTTAAATATGATAATTATACATATTAGTTTTTTCAAAGTCTGTACAAAAATAAAACATTTTATTTTGAATAACCAACAACGTTATTTTTTATTTACTTAATTGCTGATTTGTTTTGATTTATGGTCTTGTGTTTGTTGCTATTCGTATTCTTAACTTTTTACTCAATGCTCCTAACTTAAAACGCAATTATCAAACAAATGTTTTAATAGTTATAGGTGGCAAATAATTTGGAATAGCGTCGAACCACAAATTAAAGGGCAACAGCTACAGGTAAGATATCAAAATGCAGCATAAACTATATACACATTTTTCGATTAAATTCTCTAAAATATCTATAATATAGAGCTGGGCTACGATTCGATTAATCGATTTTTTTTCGGCGATTAAATCGATTCTTTTTATTTCGGCATCGATTTTGGGATTTCTAGTGAAATTCAATATAACGCCCTTTAAATGAGCAAGATATATGTATATTCACCTGACTGATTTGCTAAGTCCTTACTGATTTTTATTTGTTTTTTGAATAATAGTAATTTAGTTTTGTATGCATCGACTTTTAAGTTTTTTCCCGCAGACTACCTGAAAATTCTAATTACCGGTTTTATTTCGATTAATCGATTAAATAGATTTTTAGACGTGAATCGATCGAAAAGATCGATGCTTAAAAATTCAAGATCGAATTCAGTTCTACTACAATACCTAATATAACATAATCTATAACTTTTCTCCTTTTTTTATAGCTTTTTCCATAGCACAACTATGGAAAATGAAATATCGAAATGTATAATCTACTATTTAATAGTCCTGAAAACGGAGGCTATCGGCGGGGAGCGGAGGACTGCAACCCCGTGGATTCAGGAGTTATATCTATATATATAAGCATACTATGAAAACTTGAAAGTTCCTATTTTAAAGACATTGAAAGCATGACATTTCATGATACTACTATATACATACATAGTCTTAAACAAAAACAAAAAACCAAAATGAAATGAAAAAGAAAAAGAAAAACTAAAACAAATACCAATACTTAGTAAGAATAACAAATTATACGGAAGTGTTCCTAACTATTCAAAATATATACACATATATATACACATACATATTTACCTATAATTTAACATTATTAACTATAACATTATGCTAGATTCGTATGTAATCAATTTACATCAAATTGCAACACAATACACATACACATGCAGATACAGATACAGATGCAGATTCAGATACGGATAGATATAGGAGATATAGATTTAGAGAGATGCAAACTGAGTTCCTAGCATTTTACTGCTTTATGCCTTTGTTCGTTTTCTATTTAAGTATTTTAATGATAAATGTTAATGAATAATGCAATAATGATGCAATGATGAATATGATGAATATGAAGCTTTCATATTGCTGTAGCTGTAGTTGTAGTTGTAGTTGTAGCATTAGTTGTAGTAAAAGTATATGAGAAATTTGATTTCGACAAACTGAGCACAAATCACATTTCATCTACATACATATGTACATATGTACATGCGAACGTATTTATGACTACTACACATAAGTACATATGTATGTACGTACACACATACATACATTAGACGAATGTAGTGTTGTGAGGCGTGCGCTCACTTACTACACAGTTAAAAATTAAAATGTGCCAATATTTTTTACATTGCTTTGCCCACAACTGTACATACATACATACATACATACATACATACACACATAACGCTCATTTATGAATAAGAAGAGTGTATGTACGATATGTAAATAAGTACATATGTGCGCATGCATGCGTATGTATGTATGTATTTACAACTTGAGCGCCATTTGTTAAGTTCGCTGTTTATTTGTTATCGATGCTTATTTTACCATTTTCTATTGGAATACATACATATAAACATACATACATACATACATATGTAAATAGATATGTACATGCAATTAATATGCTTCCATTGTAGAGTCGAGTGTCGGATTATCGAATCGGACTGAACTCGAGAATATTTCACGATTATTTTACATTTTTACATACAAACATACATTCGTATGCACATATGTATGTATGCAGAACTATTCTACTATTGATGTCGCATGAGAGCGTCCAACATACCTACTTCACTATTTACATACCTAATTACCAGTATGTATGTATTTAATCAGTTGCATTTTCCCATTCACACATATGTATGTACATACACACATGTATGTATGTTTCACTTTTTAATATGCTTATTCCATATACTACATATAATACATATAATATATAGAATTAAGTTGATGTATACATACATACACACAACACATATGTATGTACATCGGTACGTATGCTCGCACTCTGAACAGAGTTAATATACATACATATATGTATACATAAATATATATTTATGGCAAATACCGCGCAACCCACAAGTTAAAGATTTAAACGACAACTTGAATTTAAAGTTCCTATAGTATTAAATAAAATAAAACTAATTGTAAGCCCCAAAGACAAACAAAACATACAGATGCACACATATGAATGTAAATATGTACATGCGTATGTACTTTGATAAAGGGAATTACATACGCACATACATACATACATATGTTCTGTGGTCTGACATACATACATACGTACATTAGCATGTACCGTTTACTCTAATCCTATCTAATAAAATGTATCGAAACCTCGCAAGCAAGTGAATAGTTGTAAACGAATTAATACAAATATTACATCCATACATACAAACATACATTAATACATACCTAACCGCACACACTCATACATATGTATATACCCAGTACACACAGTTGCAACCGCTCATTGAATACATACATACATACATATGTACACGCAATTGTATGGCCACATTTATCCTGCGAGCTGCAATCGACAGTTGCAATCGATAGCTGCTATTGACAGATAGCGCATTTAACATATCACAGTATATATGCATATGCATATGCATGTGTATATACATACATACGAATCTATATATATGTATATATATATGTATACACACACACACGCACACAAGTGCAACAACAGTGTCTCAAATGAAATGCAACAGATGGCGCTTTTGTGACTTTCTCGCTTTAAATGGCATACTAGTTTGCTTTCCTTTTGGAGCCATTTCGATAAATTTTTTACCATTTAGTGCTCCTAACGTTTAACAACGCGAATTATGACAGACAAAATGCATTTCCAAGAAAAAACCATTAAAATAACGGAACTTTTCTAGTAATTGTTTGCGCTGTCCGATTATTCGTTGCGCACCAAAATTGATTCATTTTAGTATTTAATTTAAAAAAAATTGTTAGCGAATAAAATATTAATTTTTTGTTAAATAATCAGTTAGATGATATTCCAAAGAACTAATAAATGCAAAAAAATTTAAATTGAGTTAATTTTGGCTTAGTTACAAGCCATCATTCCCTGGCTGTCCGATTAGTCGATGGAGCCACTGTATGAATGTACATACATATATATGTATATATATATTTATACATATGTATGTATTTATCTAACACACATACACAGCGCAAATGATCTGATTTAATCGATATCATCGAAGTAAAATTTCAATAATCGAACTACATACATAATACATGTGTTTCGATTTGTCTTATCTGAATAGCTTATTTAAAAATGTATATATACATACATATGTATGTATATACATATATACATATACATATATACATATATGTATAAATATATGTATTCGAATTCGCAACTGTGTATCCTGGGACCTGCCACGCCTTCTAGCGCACTGGTCATCCACACGCATCCACACACATACACACACACACACACACACAGTGTATGTGTGCATGTGGCAGCACATGCATACATGCATACGTATTATAATTATAACGTTAATCGGAGTTGCAAGTATCGGATAGAATTAACAACAATTAACACACATATTTATAAAGTTCCTATACTATAATGAATGGCAAGATGTGCAGATATTATAAAATTATAAATAAACTCATCCAAAATATAAGAACCGTTTAAATAACTGTTTTCCTTGGCTGCTAACACCCATGGTGAGTATAGATTTTTTATATTAAAACCAGTAAGGACGGAGCTACAGTCGGACGTAACCGACAGTAGTAGACCCTGTACTTTGTGTTTTCTTCGCTGTTTCTTATCCGATCGTAATGTAATTCACAGCATCGATGGGAGTTGCTTTAAAACTAAAGCTTTTAAACTACAAACTGTTGCTAAATTGGTTTTTCGGTTAGCGAAGAAAAGAGAGGAGTTATCAAAAAACCAAAACAAACTTGATCTGATTGCTGCATAAGAGAACCTAAATACCAAAAAATAGTATTTCTAGCTCTTATAGTTTGCAAGATCTAGGTGGCTTCTTTGTCTTATCTATCTTCGCTGTTTCTTTTTCGTTCCTAATGTAATTCACAGCATTGATGGATAATGCCATAGGCTGCGTACATGCCAAATTTCAAGTATATAGCTTTTAAACTGTGGCTGTAGTAGCGCTTACATACATTATAAGAAAATTGTCTGGTTCATAACTTCGCTGTTTCTTGTCCGTTTGTAATGTAATTCACAACATTGACGGATAATTCTGTAGGCTACGTACATGCCAAATTACAAGTACTGTAGCTTATTTATTGTGGCCACAGTGGCACATATAATCATTGTGAAAAAGATTGTCTCTTGCATATCTTCGCCATTTCTAATTCAAATCATAAATAATCATATAGCATCAGTGAAGAATACCATAGACTACATACATACCAAATTACAAGTCAGTAGCGCTATTATTGTGGATACTGTGGCGCTTTTAGTTTTCGAGATTTTTGAGGTAGGTGTAGATTTTTGATGATTCGCGGATGAAGGAGGTGAGATATCAAAAATCGGAACAAACTCGTACTGCGTACGATAATAGAGAACCTGCATTCCATAAAATGGTGTGTCTATCTCTTTTAGTTGCTGAGATCTAGGTGTTCATACGGACAGACGGACAGACGGACAGACACACAGACGGACAGACGGACAGACAGACGGACATGGCTATATCAACTGAGCTCGTCGTCCTGAGTCAGAATATATATACTTTGTGGGGTCTACCACGCTTCCTTCTGCCTGTTACACACAGCTGTCACTTGCACTAAATTAATAGACCCTTTTACTTTTTTAAAGTACAGGGTCTAAAAATTACACTTTTATTTTAATTAAGAAAAAACCAGTAAGGACGGAGCTACAGTCGGACGAAACCAACTGTAGCAGACCCTGAACTTTGTATTTTCGTCGCTGTTTCTTATCCGATCGTAATGTAAGTAATTCACAGTATCGGTGGAGACTACTTTTATGCCATATCCTTACTCATTAGCTATAAAGCTATACATTTAAAACTGAAAAATGTTTATAATGTAGCTAAATTGGCTGTTTGGAAGAACATAAATTCCAAAAAAAAAGGTATTTATAGCTGTTATAGTTTGCAAGATATACGTGGCTTTTCTGTGTGCGCTATCTTTGCTGTTTTTTTTTCGTTGGCAATGTAATTCACAGCATTACGGATAATGCCAAAGACTGCGTGCATGCCAAATCCCAAGTCTGTAGCTTTTAAACTGTGCCTGTTGTGGGACTTACATACATTAATAAAAAAATGGTCTGTTACATAACTTCGCTGTTTCTTGTCCGTTTGTAATGTAATTCAATAACATCGACGGACAATTCTGTAGGCTACGTACATGCCAAATTGCTAGGGTGTAACTTTATTATTGTGGCCGCAGTGGCACATACATGCATTTAAAAAAAAATTGTCTCTTGCTTGTCTTCCCTATTTCTAATTCAAATCATAATCTTATAGCATCGGTAAAGAATACCATAGACTACGTTCATGCCAAATTACAAGTCAGTAGCCCTATTATTGTGGTTGCTGTGGCCCTTATTGTTTTCGAGATTTTTGAGATAGGTGTAGATTTTTGATGATTCGCGGAAGGAGGCGAGATATCCAAAATCTGAAACAAACTCGTGCTGCTTACGATAATAGAGAACCTGCATATCAAGAAATGGTGTCTCTATCTCTTTTAGTTGCTTTGATCTAGGTGTTCATACAGACGGACGGACAGACGGACTGACGGACATGGCTATATCAACTCAGCTCGTCGTCCTGAGTTAGAATATATATACTTTGTGGGGTCTACCACGCTTCCTTCTGCCTGTTACACACAGCTGTCATTTGCACTAAATTAATAGATAATAAGTACAATTTTTTGGTATTTAGGTTCTTCTATGCAGCAATCACATCAAGTTTGTTTGGGTTTTTTGATTATTCTTGATCAGGACGACAAGCCGAGTCGATATAGTCATGTCCATCTGTCTGTCTGTCCGTCTGTCCATCTGTCTGTCCGTCTGTCCGTCTGTATGAACACCTAGATCTCAGCACCTACAAGAGCTAGAGACACCATATTCTAGATTCAGTTTCTCCTATTCAGTAAGCAGATCAAGTTTATTTTAAAATTTGCGATACTTCCCCCCTCCCCTTCCCCAGCAAACCGCAAAAAGCTACTGTAGCCACAGTTCGGATAAGAAACAGTGAGGTTATACAACTGACAATTCGCCGCACTAGGCAGAGGGGTAACGCCTGTAATATTGTTTCGTTCATATCTCCTGTGTTTATTTTAATGCGCTTTTCAGGATAGGTAACTACTATACACAAGAGTATATATTCCGAGTTTCAACGTTCTTTATTCAATATTGCGCTTGTTATTCGGTTTTTATCGATTAAGGCGTAAAGGGGGCGTGGCATCAAAAATTTGAAAAAAGCCTCATCTGTGTATGATGTATCTACCAACTATCTACCTGAAGAGAGAATTCATGTATCTATTATATTTAACTATTTTAACCAGTAGGGACGGAGCTACAGTCGGACGCAACCGACTGTAGGAGACCCTGCACTTTCTGTTTTCTTCGCTGTTTCTTATTCGATCGTAATGTTATTCAGCATCGATTGGTATTGTCATAGACTACGTACATGCCATATCCTATATCTTTAGCTTTAAAACTGAAGCTTTTAAATTGCAAACTGTTGCTAAATTTGTTGTTCGGTTAGCGGAGGAATGAGTGGAGTTATCAAAAAACCCAAACTAACTTGATCTGATGGCTGCATAGGAGAACATAAATACCAAAAAATGGTATTTCTAGCTCTTATAGTTTGCAAGATCTTGGTGGCTGCTCTGTCTGCGCTATCTTCGCTATTTCTTTTCCGTTGGTAAAATAATTCACAACATGGCTGGATAATGCCATGGGTTGCGTACATGCCAAATCCCAAGTCTTTAGCTTTTAAACTGTGGCTGTAGTGGCGCTTACATACATTTATAAAACAATTTACTGCAGTATAACTTCGCTGTTTCTTCTCCGTTTGTAATGTAATTTACAGCATGGATGGATAATTCAATAGGCTACGTACATGGTAAATTACAAGTCTGTAGCTTTATTATTGTGGCTGCAGTGGCACATACATGCATTTTGAAAAAAATTTTCTCTTTCATATCTTCGCTATTTTCAATTCAAATCATAAATAAACTATTAGCATCGGTGGAGAATACCATAGACTACGTACATGCCAAATTACAAGTCTGCTGTGGCGTTTATAGTTTTCGAGATTTTTGAGGTACTAGGTGTAGATTTTTGCTGATTCGCGGATGAAGGAGGTGAGATTTCAAAAGTTTGAAACAAACTTGATCTGCTTGCATTAGCTGACTACCTAAATCCGGAAAGCTGGTGTCTTTAGCTCTTATAGTTGCTGAGGTGTTCATACGGACAGACGGACAGACGGACGGACGGACATGGCTTTACCAACTCAGCTCGTCGTCCTGAGTCAGAATATATATACTTTGTGGGGTCTACCACGCTTCCTTCTGCCTGTTACATACATCTGTCAGTTGCACTAAATTAATAGACCCTTTTACTTTTTTAAAGTACAGGGTCTTAAAAGCGGATTAAAATCGGCAAATACTTACATGAGATATAAGCTACGAAATATGTGCTTGAACTTAAAAGTTCAAAAACAGGCGTAATATATTTTTTGTTTTTTTTTTTGTGAAAATATAAAAAATTTATTTACTTTATTTTATGGTATACTATTACTGTTATGTGTAGTAATTTATACCATAGTGATGTGTAATATTTCAATTTATATATACAATTGTATATATTTACTCCTAAAAAATAGGGTTTTTACAAATATTAAGTTATAGTTATATTCGTCTGTTTGGTAAGTCAGTTGGGTGTATTCTTTTCAGTCTTCTCCTCATCGTTATGCCGTGGTTTCTTCTCGCTCGCAGGAGTCTTTTTGCTAGCTGGTTAGGGTGGTTTAAAATTTTAATCCGATATGCAGTAAACTTTTAAACATAGAATGTTGTTATTCGGCATATATACTCTTTTCTATTACATTAAACTATCCTAAAAATAGCATTGAAATCAGTTAATAAACAAAGTATATATTAGCTGCGCAATTGGCAGCGCAGCGCAGCTGGCGCACGTAAAAAGGAAAGAAGAAGAAGTACTGCTGATACGCTTAGTGTGACAGTTTTATAAAATTGTATATAAAATAAAGGACAGAGAGAGAGAGAGAGCTAGACGATCCCTCGTCATTTTATTTAACGTGGCATTTACCAAAATAGGTTTAAAACCACGATGTCCCTATATGCACATAGTGCATATGACACAAGAGTGTGGAACAAAGCGCCAACTTATTGTGGAAGCCCTAAGGTACCAAATTATGTACATATTGTTGGATATGTACAAAGCCTTGGTGGGGGTCGAAGTGTATCTAACGCCTCTGCTGCTCTTAGGGTCACAGCACCCAGTTGATAAACGCAACTTCACGTCGAGACTGGCGTCTCTACCCGCATTTGGGTTTCAACACACAGCCACCACGAACTCCCCATTTGGGGGCCAACCTCAATTTTCGACGGTCTCAAGGTTCATAATATTTGCCGCCGAAAACCCGTGGTACCGATTTAAGAGCTCGGTGGACTCTCCCCTTTCAACACCAACACGTTCGGAAATAGGGAAATACCGTTTCTATTTTAGTCGCCTTTTACGACAAGCAGTAGATGCTGTGGTAGTATTATTTTCTCTTCCCGCCACCACACGGGGAGCCAAAAAGGACACAGGGAATCTACAGTCGGGCCCGTACGACTGAAAATCGCCTTCTCTACTTTCTTCTGTCTACTTTGGAAACACAAAAGGCCTCAGCCGATCTGTTTGACGAGTTTTTCCAAACTACTTACTCTTCTTCTAATACTGCTTCTATGCATTATTCTTACCAACAACATAGGTCTGCATTTTTGGTCTTGTAATCACGAGAAGTTCGCTCCTCGACTTTCTCTATAAAATTAATCTTCCTTTAGTGCTATGTAACTCTTCTATACTAATGTATGCCTTCCGTATGATGATGATAGCTCACATTTATTACTTCAAGCTGATTTTAATGCTTTCTCATATTGGTTTAATATTAATCAGCTCTGCTTGTACTGTTTTAAGTTTTAAGCTGATGTAATTTTGCAGGGGCCAGCCCAAACATTTTAATTACATGATCGACAGGACAACTCTTTTTAGACCCTTTACTTTAAAAAAGTAAAAAGGGTCTATTAGTTTAGTGCAAAGAGAAAATATGTGTAACACCCAGAAGGAGGCGTGGCAGACCCCACAAAGTATATATATTCTTGATCAGGACGACAAGTCGAGTCGATATAGCCATGTCCGTCTGTCCGTCTGGCTGTCTGTCTGTATGAACACATAGATCTCAGCAACTATAAGAGCTAGAGACACCATATTCGGGATTCAGGTTCCCCTATTCAGTAAGCAGCACGAGTTTGTTTTAGATTTTGGATACCTCCCCCCCTTCCCCCGAAAACCGCAAAAAGCTACTGCAGCCACAGCTTTAAAGATATTGTTAGACCCTTTACTTTAAAAAAGTAAAAAGGGTCTATTAGTTTACTGCAAAGAGGAAATGTGTGTAACACCCAGAAGGAGGCGTGGCAGACCCCATAAAGTATATATATTCTTGATCAGGACGACAAGACGAGTCGATATAGCCATGTCCGTCTGTCCGTCTGTCTGTCTGTCTGTCTGTCTGTCTGTCTGTCTGTCTGTCTGTCTGTCTGTCCGTCCGTATGAACACCTAGATCTCAGCAACTATAAGAGCTAGAGACACCATATTCGGGATTTAGATTCTCCTATTTCGCGAGCAGCACGAGTTTGTTTTAGATTTTGGATACCTCCCCCCCTTCCCCCGCAAACCGCAAAAAGCTACTGCAGCCACAGCTTTGAAGTTATTGGTACGTAACTAGCTTATAATATTCTCTATTGACCCTGTGAATTTTGTTTCGATCGGATAAGAAACAGCGAAAATATGGAACGGACAATTCGCCGCACTAGGCAGAGGGGGGGGTGGTGTGCCTTGCATACGCGAGTAGCGTAGTGTGTGAGCCTCTGGTTGTGTTTGTATGTACATATCGAGCCCTTCCCGCGAAAAAGACGTAACCAACATTTTTTCGATTTTCGGTTTTTGATGTAATTATGTTCATAATCACCCAACTCATCCACACAAAAAATTTCATAATTTTATCTTGCGTATTTACTGAGATATCAGCCTGTCAATTATATCGCAAGCGCCAGATTTGCTGCGAATTTCAGACGCGCTCTCGCGAAAAAAACGTTCTCCTGTAAAATTTGCTTTTGTTGGTTACGTCTTTTTCGCGGGAAGGGCTCGATATATTAGTAGTAGTAGTAAAGTAAAGGGTCTCCTACTGTCGGTTACGTCCGACTGTAGCCTCCGTCCCACTGATCTGCCCCGTCCATATATTGATTTGTAATTTGGTACGAAACTAGCTTATGACAAACTCTATTGACCCTGTGAATTTCGTTTAAATCGGATAAGAAACAGCGAAAATATTGAACGGACAATTTGCCGCACTAGGCAGAGGGGGGGGGGGGGGGGGTGGTGCCTTCCCAGCCAGCAATATGAGCATTTTGGGACTCTTTTATGAGGGTAATGTAGGAGTTAGGAGCGCTCATTTTACTATCCAGAAGGAGCGTTTTTTTCCACGTAGGACGTCGCGATTTAGGAGGGTGGAATTTTAGCTCATATCGGACTCTTTCGGACTCTTTTAGGAGGGCGATAAAAGTGTACTTTCACCCTCCTAATGCGGCGAAAAAACCCTCCAAAAAGGCTTCTAAAAGTTACCTTTTTGGGCTCTTAAAACCCTCTGAAAAGGCTCCTAAAAGTTACCTTTTTGGGCACTTAAAACCCTCTGAAAAGGCTCTTAAAAGTTACCTTTTTGGGCACCTAAAACCCTCTGAAAAGGCTCCTAAAAGTTACCTTTTTGGGCACTTAAATCGCCTCCTAAAGGGCTCTTTTCAAAGACATATTGGAGTGCAGACTTATATGGAAAAAGAGCACTGAATAAAAGTCAAAAATTGTATTGATTTCATATTTATATTTTATTTATAATATTTCATTCAAAGCTTATATTTGTAATTTAGACTTATGTACATATTTTTCTTCAATATTATTTTTTTTCTTATAATACTTAATTATACCCTTGGGATTTTGAAAGCCTTTGCGGCGAACTCCTTTTTGTGCGCAGAAAACAGATTGACGACACCTGAAAGAGGTAAAACATAAAACATTAGAACGGTAATTTAATAAAATTTCAAATGTATTAAAAACGAAAATGTATTAAATCTGTAACTTACTTTGAAAAATGCATCAGCAAAAACACGTCTGCCTTCCACTTGTGTATTTCGCAACTGAGCAAAATCTGTATATGCATTTTCTATTGTCTTGCACGATTCTTCATTCCCTTATTCTGTTATTTTCGTTCACTTGCCTACTTCAGCTCCCAAAATGCTCATAAATAAGTGCATTTTAGGAGCCCGCGCTCTCACTCCCTCCCAAAATGCTCAGAAATAAGTGCATTTTGGGAGCCCGCGATTTTAAGGCTCCTAATATGCTCCTAAAACCCTCAGAATTATGAGCACCCTCCCAAAATGCTCATTTACTGGGCTCTTTTTGGGCACTTAATTATGAGCGCTCCGAAAATTGCTAGCTGGGTTGCATACGCGGGTAGCTTAGTGTGTGTGCGCCTGATTGTGTTTGTATGTACATATACTCAAAGTAAAGGGTCTTCTACCTTCGGTTACGTCCGACTGTAGCCTCCGTCCCACTGATCTACCCCGTCCCTATATTTAGAATTGAGGAAGTAAATGATTTAGGTTTACTCCTCGATCATAAATTTAATTTGACAAACATATCACGCTTACAAAGAGCCTTACTGATGGCTCTTTGGGTCCTTGGATTCATCAAACGGTGGTCCAAGGCATTTGATGACCCCTACACCACTAAACTACTCTATACTTCTCTTGTACGGCCTATTCTGTTTGGTCGCCACAATATTCTGTACATCAAGATAGAATTGAATCTGTACAAAAGAAATTTCTTCTCTTCGCTCTCCTTGGACTTAAATTGATTTACCTCCCTATAGTAGTAGACTTCTCTTAATTAATCTTGTCTCTCTTACTAATCGCCGTACCATGTTGAATGTTGTATTTGTGGTTAGGTTGCTGCGTAGAGAAATTGATTCACCCATTTTATTGGGCCGAATTAGTTTTTCCATACCCCAGCGTCTTACCCGTTATTTTACTCCATTGGCTTTAAACTTTTGTAGTACTAATTATTCATTGCATGATCCTTTTCGATTACTCTGTACTGATTACAATCGTCTCTATCAAGTATTTGATTCGGAATCTCACATTTCCACTATTGAATCTATTAATTTTAAATTTTCTACTACAACGTAATTAGTACCATACACTAACCACTTAACCACTAATTCCGGCCTAATAGGGGTTTTCTGGGTTTTCCCTAATCCATGCAGCAAATGCTGGGCCAATTTTATTTCATTTTATTTTCTTTTATTTTCATTCTAAGATCTACTTAATTTTTAAAAAATTTTTACAATGTAACTTTTATTGTAACTTGCATTTAGTTGACTTTAAATAAATAAATAAACTAATGTAATACACAGCATCGATGGATAATACCATAGGCAGCATAAATGCCGAATCCCAAGTCTGTAACTTTTAGGTCAAGTCTGTAACTTACAAACTTAAAAAAAACCAGTAAGGACGGAGCTACAGTGGGAAGTAACCGACTGTAGGAGACCCTGTACTTCGTGTGTTCTTCGCTGTTTCACAGCATCGAAGGGGATTGTCATAAACTACATGCATGCCATATACTAAATCCTCAGCTGTAAAACTGAAGCTTTAAAACCAGTGTTTAAATATATGGACGGGGCAGATCAGTGGGACGGAGGCTACAGTCGGACGTAACCGACAGTACGAGACCCTTTACTTTAACTTTATGCATTTACAAACACAGTCAAAGGCGCACACACGAAGCTACGCGCGAATTCATGGCACACCACCCCCCCTCTGCCTAGTGCGGCAAATTGTCCGTTCCATATTTTCGCTGTTTCTTATCCGATCGAAACGAAATTCACAGGGTCAATAGAGAATGTCATAAGCTACTTATTTATTAAATTACAAATCAATAGCTTTAAAACTGTGGCTACAGTAGCTTTTTGCGGTTTGCGGGGGAAGGGAGGGAGGTATCCAAAATCTAAAACAAACTCGTGCTGCTCGCGAAATAGGAGAATCTAAATCCCAAATATGGTGTCTCTAGCTCTTATAGTTGCTGAGATCTAGGTGTTCATACGGACGGACAGACAGACGGACAGACGGACAGACGGACAGACAGACAGACGGACAGACGGACAGACGGACATGGCTATATCGACTCGTCTTGTCGTCCTAATCAAGAATATATATACTTTATGGGGTCTGCCACGCCTCCTTCTGGGTGTTACACACATTTCCTCTTTGCACTAAACTAATAGACCCTTTTTACTTTTTTAAAGTAAAGGGTCTAAAAAACTACGAAAACTGTCGTAGTTCTTCATTGTGCTTCTACTGCGACTTCGAAAAAACTCGAAGTCGCAGCCGCAGCAGCGACAAAAATGAAAATGCGATAAAAAGCCACAGCCAAGCGACAGTCGCAGTGTTCATTTTTGTGACAGTTGCTGCGGCCTCGGCTGCCGCTGTCTTCGGTAGGCGTAGTCGTCGGCAGCTGAATTTTGCTGCTGTGGGTTTTGCTGTTGTGGGCTTCGGTTGGAAACCGGTTTGGCACGCGTCGCCTGTTGCTTAGAATTCCTAAGAATTGCTTGTGCGTACTCTGTACCCTGTAAGCTGGGTGAAAAGGGTATATACTTTGCAAATATATTAAAAATAATTAAAAAATTAAAAAATTTTAATTTAATGGTATTTTGTATTGGGTGTAAAGGGGGCGTGGCATCAAATTTTCGAAATAAACTTGATCTGCGTAAGATAAATACCTATCTATAGCAACCAAAACGGCATCCCTAGCTTTTGTAGTTGCTGTGATCGACGCGTTCATACAGACAGACAGACAGACAGACGGACATCGCTAAATCGACTCAGCTCGTCTCCCTGATCAAGAATATATATACACACACCACAAAGTTTATATATCGAGCCCTTCCCGCGAAAAAGACGTAACCAACATTTTTTTGGATTTTCGGTTTTTGATGCAATTATGTTCATAATCACCCAACTCATCCACACAAAAAATTTCATAATTTTATCTTGCGTATTTACTGAGATATCAGCCTGTCAATTATATCGCAAGCGCCAGATTTGCTGCGAATTTCAGACGCGTTCTCGCGAAAAAAACGTTCTCCTGTAAAATTTGCTTTTGTTGGTTACTCCATTTTCGCGGGAAGGGCTCGATATTCTGACTCAGGACGACGAGCTGAAATGATATAGCCATGTCCGTCTGTCCGTCTGTCTGTATGAACACCTAGATCTCATCAACTAAAAGAGATAGAGACACCACCTTTCCGGATTTAGGTAGTCAGCTAATGCAAGCAGATCAAGTTTGTTTCAAACTTTTGATATCTCGCCTCATTCATCCGCGAATCATCAAAAATCTACACCTACCTCAAAAATCTCGAAAACCATAAACGCCACAGCAGCCACAATAATAGCGCTACAGACTTGTAATTTGGCATATACGTAGCCTAAGGTATTCTTCACCGATGATATTAATTTATTTATAATTTGAATTGGAAATAGCGAAGATATGCAAGAGACAATTTTTTTTTTAAATGCATGTATGTGCCACTGCAGTCACAATAATAAAGCTACAGACTTGTGATTTGAAATGTACGTAGCCTATTGAATTATCCATCGATGCTGTAAATTACATTACAAACGGAGAAGAAACAGCGAAGTTATGCACCAATGAATTGTTTTTTAAATGTATGTAAGCGCCACTACAGCCACAGTTTGAAGGCTATCGACTTGGGATTTGGCATGTACGCAGCCTATGGCATTATCCATCAACGCTGTGAATTATATTACCAAAAAGAAACAGTAAAGATAGCGTAGACAGAGAAGCAGCCTAGAGCTTGCAAACTATAAGAGCTAGAAATACCATTTTTTGGTATTTATGTCCTCCTATGCAACCATCAGATCAAGTTAGTATGGGTTTTTTGATAACTCCTCTCATTCCTCCGCTAACCGAAAAACCAATTTAGCAACAGTTTGCAGTTTTAAAGCTAAAGATTTGGGATGTAGCATGTACGTAGACTATGACAATTCCCATCGATGATGTGAATTACATTACGATCGAATAAGAAACAGCGAAGAAAACACAAAGTACAGGGTCTCCTACAGTCGGTTGCGTCCGACTGTAGCTCCGTCCTTACTGGTTTTTATTGTTTTTTAATACTTTTATTTTTTTTGAAATGTTTTGTTATATTTTAATTTTTTATATACATATATTTGTACATTATTTTTTTATAAACAAATTTAAAATAATATTTACAATTGATATAAAAATGATTGACACATTTTTGCTAATAAAATACAAATTTCTTTGCATAAAATATTATTAATAAAATGATTTTAAAATTTGTAATTAAATGCCGCTAGCGAGGCTAAAACCCCCACTGTGTGCTCTCGCAAGCTAGGGTTTTTTTCTTGGAATTTTATGCGCTTTGTTGTTGTGTTGCCGAAATACATGCAGTGAGCGAAATCAATTCTGTTTATTTATTTCGATCAGAATGTGCGCAATCGCAGAGCACATTTAACTAAAATCAATAAAAACCAGAATGGGCGGAGCAGATCAGTCGGACGGGCCCGACTGTCTTATACCCTGTGCCAAAGCTCGCGCTGCGCGCTCGCAAATACAGTATAAAATATTTTAAATATAAAAAAATATAAAACTGTCATACAAAACGTAGCAGCAATTCTTCTTCTTACTGTGTTATGTGCGCCAGCTTTAACGGCCGCGCTGCTAGAGGGCGAGCGAGTTGCCGCCTGCAAAATTGTTTCGCTAATAACTCCTGTGTTTATTAACCGATTTCAATGCGCTTTTCAGGATAGTTATATATAATGAAAGAGAGTATATATTCCAAATAACAACATTCTATGTTCAATTTTACGCTTGTTATTCGGTTTTTATCGATTAAGGCGTAAAGGGGGCGTGGCATCCAAAATTTGAACAAAGCCTCATCTGCGTATGGCATAGCCCTACAATCTACTGAAGACAGAATTTATGTAAATAGCTCAGTGTCTGTTAAATTGGCGAATGTATTTTATTTCATTCATTGTAGGCGACAGGGGCGTGGCATCCAAGATTTGAAATAAACTTGATCTGCGTATGGTACACACCTTTCAAAAAAGACCAAAACGGCTTCTCTAGCTTCAATAGTTTAGAAAATCTCAGCGTTCATACAGACAGACAGACAGACAGACGGACATCGCTAAATCGACTCAGCTCGTCTCCCTGATCAAGAATATATATAGTTTGTGGGGTCTGCCACGCCTCCTTCTGCCTGTTACATACATTCGCACAAAGTTATTAACCCTGTTTTTCCCATTTTTCAAATGGGCACAGGGTATAAAAATATAAATAATTTGTTGTGTGGATTTTAAGTTGATATTTCTTGATTGAAATGAAAATGTTTATTCTCGTTTCAAATTGGATCTTCACGATCTTTTCATTAAAAATATTCACATAATTTTTTTTCAGTGCAGCAAATTGAAACGAAAAAAATGCTTGCGTCTATGGATTGGTGTTTTTATTTGTGTGTATTAGTGCTTGCTCTTCTGTATTCTCAGTTTGGGCACCTCTGTTTTAAGCCCTTTAAGTTCTTCGGAGGTTGGCGAGATATCAAAGATCTAAAACAAACTCGTTGACATATTGAAATAAAATTGCTTCGACATAGTTATGTTAGTAGTATTTTATTGATTGCACCTTTTAAAACATTTTGAATGAATTCATTACTTTTTTAAATTATAGTAAGGATAGAGTACATTAATGTATGTAGCATTTATGCATGTTTTATAAGAACTATATATTCAAGTCTGTATTATATTATAATTGTGTAGACATGGATAACATCATATTCGTCGGTTTAGTGTTATTTAACCTGTACTTACGTATTGTGTGTTACCTTATTTGCTATATAACTACCATTAGATCTAAGCTATTAATCGTACATGATCAAATTCGTTTAGTTTTAGATAAGTTCATGTGTGTAGTACGTATGTATGTACGAATGTATGTATGTAGTATGTATAAACACAGAGAGAAAAGTTGGTGCTTAGGAACCAATTTACATACAACCCATCAATCAATTAGAATGATTTGATCATGATGTGAGAAATGTGAAATCGAATTGAAGCGATTCCAGTTGGATTGGGGATTAATTACAGAAAGTACAACTGTTTTTTGAAGAGATTTGGGTGGAATTATCAAGTTCGGTTGAGCAATTAGTATTTAGATATTGCCTTTGAATAAAAATCTATTAGCTGTAGATCTTTAAGAGTTACAAAAATCCAATTTCTTTAGTGTAATATACAAATATGCGATATAGTTTACGATTAAGTTCAACTCTATGGCGATGATCGATGATGATATCTGGTGCATACTACTACACTACATATATACAATTAAAAAACTTAAACTTACAACTAAAAAACTAAAATTTGTGATTCAAGATTTACAAAATATAAAAAGTCATAAGTAATATTTTTATAAGGACACCGAAGGACTTTCTATTATATAGTCCAGCTATGCAATTACATAAATAATTATTCCAATTGCAATTAGAATTATAATTACAATTCCATCTCATTTCATTTCATCCCATCCCATCCCATCATAAACTTCTGTTTTATGACTTTTGTATACATGTACCTATATACATACATATATCTCATATATGTACATATGCATATATCACATATATATCAATATTTATATATTATTATACTTGAATGCTTACAAAAGAGATTTTTTAGGCAAAGTCTTTGGTTAACTTAGATACTTAATGCTATGTACTATGATTGCTAAGGATGCAGATGCGGATGCGAATAAAGATGCGGATTTTGATCTGATCTACTGATGTTCGGTTGAATGAGGATACTGCTGCCATCAGAAGCTACTATAACCGCTTATGTCGGACGGCTTCAGGCGCTCAAAGACGCTCAGATGATGCGGATGCGCATGCGAATGCGGATGTGGGTGCGGATGAGGGTGCGAATGCGGATGAGCATGTGGATGCGGATGTGCGTAGCTGGGATAATGACTTTGCACTGGAGCATGAGCAAAATGAGCATACGGATAGTTGGGACTTGGCATATGCAACGTGGGGGCAGCTGCATTATAGCCAGGATGGGCGTGGCCATAATCTGGCGGCGCATGCTGTGGCCCATAGGCGGAGCCATAAATGGGGGCCATGTGATGCGGCGCTGGGGCAAGATGTGTTTGCTCCATGTACATTTGCGGATGTGCTTGCAACTGCTGCTGACCAGGTGCTGCAGCAGCGCTGCTGCCACCGTTGGAGGCGGCCATCAAGGCGGCGCTAATCAGAGGATTGCCATGTGGATGAGGGGGATGAGGGTGCGCATGTGGAGGGGGATAACAGGCAGCTGCTTGGCTGTATTCGCTGGCAATAATGCTGCTGCTGCTGCTGCTGTTGTTGTTGTTGTTGTTGTTGTTGTTGTTGTTGTTGCTGCTCGCTGGTCTGCTGCTCTGCTCCACAAGATGCTCGGCGCTGCTTGAACTTGCCACCAGACTACTGACAGAGAAGTTGCTGTTGTTGGTGGTCAGCTGGGAGTCAAGTTTCTGCTGCTGCTGCTGCTGTAATCCCAGCAGACGACTCTCAACGGCTGCTGCTGCTGCTGCTGCTGTTGCTGAACTTATGCAGCTTGCTTCATGCTCACTCAAGGCTGGTATTTGATCGACCAGCGACTCGAGACCCGAAAGACTCTTGCGAGAGACATCACTCGAAGCCTGTAGCTGCTGCTGTTGTTGTTGTTGTTGCTGCTGCTGTTGCTGCTGCTGTTGTTGTTGTTGCTGGTGTTGTTGCTGCTGTTGTTGCAGCAATATATAGTTGTTGCTTAGTCTATGCTCCTCATAACGCTGCCACTGCTCTGCCTGCGGGGTCTCCTGATACTGCATCACACTTGGCGGCGACTGCGACGGCGGCGCCACCACTTGCGGCATGCTCTTCTGTGCTTGCCACTGCTGCTGTTGTTGCTGTTGCTGTTGCTGCTGCTGTTGCTGCTGCTGTTGCTGCTGCTGTTGCTGATAGTGCATATCTGTTTCCTGCTCCTTCACCGCAGTTTCAAAGTCCATAACTGCACACATGTTTGGAGAACTGGGGGGCGGGGTTTCGCCCAAATGAGGCTGTTCCCTAATATTGCTCAGCTGCTGCTGCAGTGGATTTTGCTGCTGCTGCTGCTGCTGCTGTTGCTGCTGCTGCTGTGTGTGTGCATTGTAGTTGCAGTTAAGCGCCGGTGATGCCATTGGCGATGCAGATGCCGTGTAGATGATATGAGACGGCGGCGGGGTGTTATAGAGACTAGGGGGCGCCTGATGATTGCCTTGGGGCGAGGCGGTGTGCTCCATGGAGAGGGGCGTGGGCGTGGTTAGCAGTTGCTGCTGTTGTTGTTGTTGTTGTTGTTGTTGTTGTGTTGCATTCACATTCACATTCGTATTTGCTGCAGCGCCCAGCATGCCCTCAATGCTCGGCTTTAGCTTTTTAGGTCTGCCTCGCTTCTTTTTGGTAGGTGCAACGCTTGTGGCTGCTGCACTGCCCCCGTTGCCACTCGCTGCCATCATGGACAGATTGAGTATGTTGTTGATGTCGTGATGCTGCTGCGTGGCAATTGTGATTTTATTGCCCGTTGCTGGGTCAATCAACTCCTGGCCTTTGATCTTCTTGGGTCGACCGCGTTTCTTCTTCTCCGGTGGCTGTTGCGCATCCGTCGAATTGAGCTGATTGCCAAAGACCGACAGATAGTTTTGCTCATTCATTGGCCTGATATTTCTCAGCGACTCTTCGCTGCCGCTGTACAAGAAATGCGACGCATTATTCAGACAATCGGATTCGCCCTTAATGTTGCTGCTGTCCTCGAATAAGTTGCCACTTGGATGCTCCGCCTGATGCTGATCCGCCTCATTCTCATTCTCATTTAGATTGGCATGCAGTTGGGGATTCCCCTTGCTGTTTACTTGCTGATTACTGTTCGTGCTGCTCGTGCTGGACAGCGGAAGGCCCAGTTGCGACTCCTGCTGCTCACAACATTGCCGTATCCGCTGCTCGGTGAACACACATTCCGCCTCCTCCATGTGCGGTATGTGTCCATTTAGAAAGTCACGAAACTTTTTTAGCGCTGCGTAAAATGGCACTTTATCCGCTGCACGCGGCAACTGGGCACAACGGGCCGATGAGGAAGGCATCACCCAAATATACTGCAATGAAGACAATTGAGATTTCAAATAAACGCAAGGTCGTATTTTATTTCCTGATGAAATTCACAGAATTGGTAGATAATTTTGTACTCGACCAACTACTGAAGACAAAATTGATGTATATCGATTCGTATGTCAATGAAATATATTTATGTTCATTGTAGGCGGCAGGGGCGTGGCATCTAATTTTCGAAATAAACTTGATCTGCGTACGATAACTACCTATCTATAGCAACCAAAACGGCATCTCTAGCTTTTGTAGTTGCTGAGATCGACGTGTTCAGACAGACAGACAGACAGACGGACGGACAGACAGACGGACATCGCTAAATCGAATCAGCTCGTCTCCCTGATCAAGAATATATATACTTTGTGGGGTCTGCCACGCCTCCTTCTGCCTGTTACATACATTCTGACAAAGTTATTAACCCTGTTTTCCCATTTTTCAATGGGCACAGGGTATAAAAATATAATAAATTATATGAAACAGTTGAATACAAGAATTAAGTATTGAATTTGAAAATAAAAAATTTATATATTATTTTTAAATACGTTTTGATAAAAACATTGTGAAAATGACTTACGTTTAATAAAAGAATTTAATTTACATTATAATTAAAGTTGAAAACAAGAAAAAAAAAGGCTTTATTTTGAAAAATAAAGGAATTTATTATTATTTTGAGATACTATATTGTTAGAAACTTTTTTTTGGTATTTACGTTTCATAAACAAGTCGAATTTACAATTATAAAACCTTCACTTGTAATATTAGATTTTGTTGGTTACGTCTTTTTCGCGGAAAGCGCTCGAGCTAAACAGGCTCCGCGAGTGCCCGCGAAAAGGACGTAAGTGACAAAAATCATAGAATGGCTTGAAATAAAATTTTAAAACGAATATATTATATACATAACAGCTTAAATAGACAATATTCCAAGTTTCAATGAAATCCATCCAGCAATATTGAAATAAACTAAAAAAAACCTTCTCCTGTAAAATTTGATTTTGTTGGTTACGTCTTTTTCGCGGGAAGGGCTCGATATATTCTCAATAACAACCTTCTATTTTTAATATTACGCTTGTTATTCGGTTTTTATTGATTAGGGCGTAAAGGGGGCGTGACATCCAAGATTTGAAATAAACTTGATCTGAGTATGGTATACACCTTTCAAACAAGACCAAAACGGCTTCTCTAGCTTTTATAGTTTAGGAAATCTCAGCGTTCATCCAGACAGACAGACAGACAGACATGGCTATATCGACTCAGCTCGTCAACCTGATTAAGAATATATATACTTTGTGGGGTCTGCCACGCCTCCTTCTGCCTGTTACATACATTCTGACAAAGTTATTAACCCTGTTTTTCCCATTTTCAATGGGTACAGGGTATAAAAATTATTGAATTATTATTATTATATGTACATAAGTGTAAATTACAGAGTACGCACAAGCAATTCTTAGGAATTCTAGGCTGCCTGTGGCCTGTCGCGTGCCAAACCGGTTTCCAACCGAAGCCCACAGCAGCCAATTCAGCGGCTGCTGTAGGCTGTCGATCGCATTTTCATTTTTGTCGCTGCTGTGACAGCAACTACGAAAAAACTCGTAGTCGCAGCATAAGCACAATGCAAAACTGCGACAGTTTTCGTAGTTTTTTAAACCCTGCACAGTGGTCCGGCTTGTATGGAAGTATGCGACATAAATAGTTATAGTTGAGATAACGTTATGAAATTTTCACCAAAAATCTATTAAAATATATTTAATTTGTCATAAAAAAATTGGCCACATCGGCCGACTATATCCTATAGCTCCCATAGGAACCATCGGAGCAAATTTTTATATATGCCTCATTTTTCAAGATAACTTAACTTTAATATTAACCAGTAAGGACGGAGCTACAGTCGGACGTAACCGACAGTAGTAGACCCTGTACTTTGTGTTTTCTTCGCTATTTCTTGTCCGATTGTAATGTAATTCACAGCATCGATGGATATTGTCATAGACTACGTACGTACCAAATCCTAAGTCTTTAGCTTTTAAACGGTAGCTTTAAAACTGCCAACTGTGGCTAAATTGGTTTTTAAGTTACCGAAGGAATGGGAGGAGTTATCAAAAAACCGAAACAAACTTGGTCTGATGGTGCATAGGAGAACCAAAATACCAAAAATTGTATTTATAGCTCTTATAGTCTGCAAGATCTAGGTGGTTTCTTTGTCTGATCTATCTTCGCTGTTTTTTTACCGTTCGTAATGTAATTCACAGCATTGATGGATAATGCCATAGGCTGCGTACATGCCAAATCCCAAGTCTATAACTTTGAAACTGTGGCTGTAGGGGTGCTAACTTATTAGGTTGTTTGGTAATGACATACCGGTTTTTACATTCAAATTTCGCGCTTCGCTTGTGAAGTTAAATATAATCGTATCTGGCAATGCTGTATATCGTTTGAAAGGTATTGGCAACACCTTTAAAATGACATATAGTTTGTTTACATGAGCTTCCACGTTAAAAAATTACAAATTATTGAAATGGAGTTCACAAACGCAGAAATTCGGGCAATTTTGAAATTTTATTTCGCACAAGGAAAAACTGCTGCGGAATCTCGCAGACAGATTATTGCTGTCTTAGGAGATAACAAACTTTCGATTCAAACTGCCGAACAGTGGTTTAGGCGATTCCGAAGTGGCAATTTTGATACCGAAACACCCAAGCCTTCCGGACGACCAGTGACCGTTGATACGGATAAAATCATGGAAATAGTAATAAACTCGACTCATTTCTGGATCGGTTAGTCACTGGTGATGAAAAATGGATCACATATGACAACATAAAGCGTAAAAGATCCTGGTCGAAGCATGGTGAGTCGTCTCAAACGGTGGCAAAGCCAGGACTGACGGCTCGGAGGTGTTGCTGAGTGTATGGTGGGATATCAAAGGAATTATCCATTATGAAGTGATGCCCTATGGCCAAACCATCAATTCTGACCTCTACTGTGAACAACTGGAACGATTGAAGATTGCACTTGAACAGAAGCGGCCAGCCATTGTGAATCGTAAGGGCGTTGTGTTCCATCATGACAACGCCAGGCCCCATACATCTTTGGTGACGCGTCACAAGCTACGGGAGCTTGGTTGGGAAGTGTTAATGCATCCACCTTACAGTCCGGACATTGCCCCAAGCGATTACCATCTGTTTTTGGCCATGCAAAATTTTTTCGATGGACAAAAATTGAGTTCAAGGGAGGATTGTGAAAATCGAATAGCCGAGTTTTTTGCCAGTAGGGACAAGGACTTCTTTAGGAGAGGCATATACAAGTTACCATCCAAATGGCAGAAAATCATCGAAAACAACGGTACATATATCACTTAAATCGGACAATGCTAACTATATTAAAATAGTCGTCAAAAATCAATAAAGAAACCGGTATGTCATTACCAAACAACCTAATACATTTATGAAACAATTTACTGCAGCATAACTTCGCTGTTTCTTCTCCGTTTGTAATGTAATTTACAGCATCGATGGATAATTCAATAGGCTACGTACATTTCAAATTACAAGTCTGTAGCTTTATTATTGTGGCTGCAGTGGCACATCCATGCATTTTGAAAAAAATTGTCTCTTGCATATCTTCGGTTTTTCCAATTCAAATCATAAATAAATTATTAGCATCGGTGGAGAATACCATAGACTACGTACATGCCAAATTACAAGTCTGTAGCGCAATTATTGTGGCTGCTGTGGCGTTTATAAATTTCGAGATTTTTGAGGTAGGTGGAGATTTTAGATGATTCGCGGATGAAGGAGGCGAGTTATCAAAAGTTTGAAACAAACTTGATCTGCTTGCATTAGCTGACTACCTAAATCCGGAAAGGTGGTGTCTTTAGCTTTTTTACTTGCTGAGATCTAGGTGTGACAAACGGACGGACGGACATGGCTAAATCAACTCAGCTCGTCGCACAGTGGCTCATTCGCTAGATCTATCGTGCCAAAATTGATTTCCCGCTAACAGAGTTGCTTGATAAAAGTATTGTTATCCGATAGAAGAATGTTAAAAACCTATAGATATGAAATTTTAGTTAATTTTGACAAATAGTTTACGAGATATTGGATGCCAAACTTGAAAAATATTTCGTGTTGGCAAAAAGTATCCAATTTTCATGCAACTTTTTCAACTTTCGCGTCGATTCTCAAAAAAAGTATAGGACAAATCATTTACGTTATAATTTATATTTGTAGATGCATTTATTTTCAATGTTATAATGAAAAAAAAATATATTTGGGTTTTTAGTTTTTGGGTGGGATTTTTTTTGAATGGACCTAAAAAAATAATCCCACTAGATCCCAGGCAACCACATATATGACCATAATCTGTGGATATTCCTTTATATTGTCTAAAAAAATTGGACCCGGATCGGGCCGGCAACATTAAAAAAAAAAATGGGAAAACACTTTCAACCCAGTGCAAAAAAATACGCAAAAAGAAAAAAATCACCAACAGGCTATTTCTATGTATCATAAATATTTGATTTCTTAATGAATTTATGCCTAAAATTAATAAATTTTATATTCTTCTTTGCATTTAAGCTGTTTTGGAATAGATTTGGAACTCCATCGCCCCAGAATTTGACCAAATCATTTGAAATCCTGTTCCATGCAGATTTTATTAAATATATCGTCCAATTCTTTGTCCTTGTCGAATCCAAGGATTGGATTCGCTTTATAAGTGCATTTCGATAATACAAACATAAAATTCTGAAATTTTAGGTTGATAATTTTTGTTTTATATCAACAATTCTACCCAAAAATGCATGAAAACTGTTATATTGGCTTGCAGGAATCGTCCTGGAGCCTTATCCTGATGAAAAACGAATCCTTTTCCGATCAATATTTGACCACAAGGATGTACTCAATCGTTTAGAGAGCCAAAATATTGATGTTTGATTCATTGAAAACCCGTTAGGTACGAAAATTGCCACAGTAGTGACTGATGCAGCTACCCAGACTATGCCAGGCTTAGCTTAGCTTAGACCAATTTTTAAAATAAAATTTTAAATAATAAAAAAATGTTTAGAAAATAAATTTTAACGCAAATGGCCTTTAAATAAATCGAAAAATGATATCTATTAATTATTTTAAATAAAATGTTTTATTTTATGTCTGTTTTCAACCACAACAATTCTAGCTTTTTTTTAGCGGGGAAAATTCTGAAATTTACAACAAAATCCAACTTTGGCAACCTATAGCGCAGCTTCTAGAAGTCGCAGCGCTATAAACCTTGATTATTATATAAATTTGGACAATGTTCTAATAAACGCCGTTTGTTTCATGCAAATCCATTAACTAGTTCATAAGTTATTAATTTTGGCACCATAGATTCGGCAAATGAGCCACTGTGCGTCGTCCTGAGTCAGAATATATATACTTTGTGGGGTCTACCACGCTTCCTTCTGCCTGTTACATACATCTGTCAGTTGCAATAAATTAATAGACCCTTTTACTTTTTTAAAGTACAGGGTCTAAGAAATTATTAAAATAAAATACTAATACACAATTCAAAAATAAAAGCAACCGTCGACAGTAAAAAACTTGTAGGTTAGGTATTAGCTACGATATATGTATACTCACTTTGGCCCAGTCGACCAAATTTTTATTGCATATCTTCGCAGTTATTTAACCGATCATAAAACAATTTACACCGTCGATAGAGAATACTATGGGCCATGTATATGCCCAATTACAAATCTATAAAATGCAGAAACTAAAAAACACAAAGATCGGCATTCCGATAAAAATATTGTAGCCCTGGGCAGCTCCCGGCAGCTGATTGTTTTTAATATCTTTTATCTTTTTAATATTAATAAAGAATTGTTGTAAATATGATCATCGGACTCGATCGGACTCACAACTAAAAGCTTAAGGGAATAGACAGAAATAACACGAAAAACACTCACAAAAGGAGGCTTTAGTTTTTGATTTGTTTTAGACGATATACGACAATATACAATGTGTTTAATATTTCAAATCATAGTTAATACCTATACAAACAATATCGATTTTAATAAAAATTTATTGTTACTTTAAATTTTAAAATTCTTGTACTGTAAATGTTGGCGTCACTTCAAAACAGAACACAACTCAATGAATAGAGTCACACGTAGTCTAACTTTGGCGGATTTTTTTACAAAGAACGAACGGTCACACTACAAAATAACCATTGTTTCGTAAAGATAATTTATTTAAGAGATGATTGGCATTGTTAAAAATTTAAAATGTTGATTTCGTTTTTTTTATTTTTGTCGTATGGGGCGGACCACTGTGCACTGGTTTAAATACCATGGAGAATTAAATATATTGCGAGTTGGGATTAAAAAAAACTAACTACCGAACTTGTTTTTGTTTTCAACAATAGCGACACATTTGTGTTATGTCGCTTATATGAAAATATTTTAGCAACAATAACGTATTAATTCAAAGTATATAAAGTTTTCGATCGGGAATAATGTGTAAATGGCAAATTAATGTCGAATTGACAATGAGGATCTATTATAGATATAACGACTCAAATGTTTTTTCCTAAATTTACTAATTTTAACGCTTTTCTTGAAGATAGTGGACACTTGAAAACTTTAAATGCGTTTATCTCGAAACGCACTTTTTTGAGTTATGACACTCTTCTGGTAAACGAGCGGTATATAGTTTGTGGGGTCTGCCACGCCTCCTTCTGCCTGTTACATATCGAGCCCTTCCCGCGAAAAAAACGTAACCAACAAAAGCAAATTTTACAGGAGAACGTTTTTTTCGCGAGAACGCGTCTGAAATTCGCAGCAAACCTGGCGCTTGCGATATAATTGACAGGCTGATATCTCAGTAAATACGCAAGATAAAATTATGAAATTTTTTGTGTAGATGAGTTGGGTGATTATGAACATAATTGCATCAAAAACCGAAAATCGGAAAAATGTTGGTTACGTCTTTTTCGCGGGAAGGGCTCGATATATTCACACAAAGTTATTAACCCTGTTTTTCCCATTTTTCAAATGGGCACAGGTTATAAAAAGACATATTATGTGCCATAAACATAGAAATACAAATCAGAATTCAGACTGTAGAATAGCCTATGTCTTATATTTTAAATAAAATTTTCTGAAACTGTCACACGAAGTGTAGCAGCAGTGCTTATTCTTCTTACTTGTTAATGCCAGATTTAACTACAGATTAATACCGCTTACATCAAACTGTTGCCAGTGGCACACTCCAGATCCACAAACTAATGGCTTTGAAATTATAATAAATAAATATTTATTATAATAAGCCACTCGTCACTCCACTTAAGCGCCCTTGACAAGTCCTAACCACTTCACTTCACTGCACTGTGATTAGCAGCTCTGCAGCAGCCGTATTTAGCAGTGTTTAAAAAACTGCCGCCGAATTAGCAGAAGTCGCATAATTTGTGCTGTTTGATGCTTTGACTACTTGCGTACTTTGGGCTAAGAGCAATGACTTTGCCGCAGCATCGACACAAATGAAAATGCTATCGAAATCCAAAGCCAATGGCAGCCGTTAAATTTTGCTGGTGTGGGTTTCGTTTGCCTGTTGCCTGGAATTCCTAAGAATTGATTGTGTGTACTAAAGTGAGTGAAAAGGGTATACACTTTGCGAAAATAATAAAAAATAATAAAAAAAATTAAAAAAAATTAATTTAATGGTATTTTATATTAAACAGTAATAGATTTTATTTGACATCTTAAAATTTAAAAAAATCTTCATTTCTTTTGGGTTTTGTTTAATTTTAATAAATAATTAATAATTTACGTGTTGCCCCTGCAGCTAGCAATTACAAACTAAAATCAAAACCGTAAATTTTCTCTCATTCCACTTATTTTTCGCCAACAAATGTCGCGGCATATTATGGCGAACTCGCGAATTCCTGGAATTTCATGCGCTTTGTTGTTGGGTTGTCGCAAAGCATGCGTTGAGAGAAATCTCATCTCATTCAAAATATTTACTTAATTTTTTTCAGTGCAGCAAATTGAAACAAAAAATGCTCGCTCCTGAGTATTGAACGAATAATTTGAAAATATAGATTATTTTGTTAGTATTAAGATGTCAAATGAAAAATATCACTGTTAAAAATAAAATACCATTAAATTAAATTTTTTTAATTATTTATATTATTATTTCTTCGAAAAAACTCGAAGTCGCAGTAGAAGTACAATGAAACGAAATGAAAGTTTTCGTAGTTTTTTAAATACTGGTATTTATAGTGCTCGCAGGCTGCGCAGCCGCTCTCCTTGCTGGCTTTCCAAGCATACCGCCTGCATTACAAGTAATTTAGCGAGTAGCCGACTCGCCTACAGATCACCCGACTTACTGTACTGGGTGGGATAGAGCATAAAGACCGCTCCCCACACAAGCAGAGTGGTGGGGTTTTTTTTTGGCGGGAAGCGATCAAGACAGCGAGCACTATAAATACGGCTGCAGCAGTGCTGCTAATCACAGTGTAGTGTGTGCAGTGAAGTGGTTAAGACATGTTAAAGGCGCTCAAGTGGCAAAGAGTACTTGTTATAATAAATATATGGACGGGGCAGATCAGTGGGACGGAGGCTACAGTCGGACGTAACCGACAGTAGGAGACCCTTTACTTTGTCTATATGTACTCACAAACACAATCAGCGGCACACGCACGAAACTACGCGCATATGCATGGCACACCACCCCCCCTCTGCCTAGTGCGGCCAATTGTCCGTTCCATATTTTCGCTATTTCTTATCCGATCGAAACAAAATTCACAGGGTCAATAGAATATGTCATAAGCTAGTTATATACCAAATTACAAGTTAATAACTTTAAAGCTGTGGCTGCAGTTTACTGGGGAAGGGGGGGAGGTATCCAAAATATAAAACAAACTCGTGCTGCTTACTGAATAGGGGAACCTAAATCCCGAATATGGTGTCCCTAGCTCTTATAGTTGCTGAGATCTAGGTGTTCATACAGACGGACAGACAGACAGACAGACAGACGGACAGACGGACATGGCTATATCAACTCGTCTTGTCGTCCTGATTAATAATATATATACTTTGTGGGGTCTGCCACGCCTCCTTCTGGGTGTTACACACATTTCCTCTTTGCACTAAGTTAATAGACCCTTTTTACTTTTTTAAAGTAAAGGGGTCTAAAAATATATTATATTTATTATAATATAAAGTGACAGAAGTTTGTGCAGATGGCCATGGTCTGGACAATTGTGTCGACAAGGCGGATGAGTTTCCTAATCAAGAATATATATATATTTATATATATATATATATATATATATATATATATATATATATATATATATATATACTACTTTTACTGTTAAGGGCTAAAACAAGTTTTGTTTGAATTATAGCCTTTACTTTAACATTTTTCACTTATTTTAATTGCAAGTATGATCATTCCAATTCAGTTTCATCTCCACAGCTTAATTAGCTTTATAGCTTTATTATTATTGGACAAATCGGTAATCGACGGATACGTGACTTACGGTATCGGTTCCATCAACACGATCGGGCTGTCGACCGAAATGAAATTCCTTTTTGCCGGAGAACACCTCAAAGATCAGTTTTCCATTGAACACGGCAATTTTGGGTCGATAGCGTTGCAGTTTCTCCAGCAGAATCCGACTGCCCTCCTTGATCTCCTTCCGTGTCAGATCGGCAGATCCCTTTGTGGCACGTGCAACCATATTGGTAAATCCGATGCCCTGCTTTAACAGCGTATGATCATCGTCTGCGTTCATTTGCTCCTGTGTGAGTCCGGACAAGTATAGACACTTCCAGAAATGATTACCGGGTCCGGCATAATGATGTCCCTTGTATGCGGCAAATAGACCCGGGTTTATGCCGACCTGTAACACGATTGTGAAGTATTATTAATTGTGAAGTTCAAACTCCGCCAATACGATCCACTATGAATCGAATCATACGAAATTTACAACTCACTATAACGATATCTAAGCTATCGCATAGATGATCGGGTATGGTGCGCTTTATGACCTCTGCCTCGGACATGCCATTAAATCGATCGTGCTTCTTTCGTTCCTTGGGTTTCATAGCCATCAACATATCGGTGGGCACTTCACTACCATCGCTATATATGCAAATAATATTGAAAACCGATATTTGATATTTTATTTAATTTAATTTTCATGCAATTTATCTCATCTGAAAATCATATACATCTTTAGGGCTGGTAAAACATTGATACAACTGTTGATATTATCGATGCTTCTAATATAAATATCTAATATGAATTTAATATTTTATTTAATTTAATTTTCATGCAATTTATCTCATCTGTAAATCATATACATATATCTTTAGGGCTGATAAAACATTTAATTTATTTATATTTTGTGTTTATTAACCGATTTCAATGCGCTTTTCGAGTCAGTTAAATACAATAAAAAACCAGTAAGGACGGAGCTACAGTCGGACGCAACTGTATGAGACCCTGTACTTTGTGTTTTCTTCGCTGTTTCTTATCCGATCGTAATGTAATTCACAGAATCGGTGAAAATTGTCATAGACTACGTACATGCCACATCCTACGTCATTAGCTATTAAACTGTAGCTTTAAAACTGAAAACTGTTGCTAATATGGTTTTTCGGTTAGTGGAAGAATGGAAGGAGTTATCAAAAAACCCAAACTAACTTGATTTGATGACTGCATAGGAAAACATAAATACCAAAAAATAATACTTATAGCTCTTATAGTCTGCAAGATATAGGTGACTTCTCTGTCTGCACTATCTTCGCTGTTTCTTTTCCGTTGGAAATGTAATTCACAACATTGACGGATAATGGCATAGGCTGCATGCATGCCAAATCCCAAGTCTGTAGCTTTTAAACTGTGGCTGTTGTGGCACTTACATACATTTATAAAAAAAATGATCTGTTACATAACTTCACTGTTTCTTGTTCGTTTGTGATGTAATTCAGAACATCGACGGATAATTCTATAGACTACGTACATTGCAAATTGCAAGTCTGTAGCGTTATTATTGTGGCTGCAGTGGCATATATATGCATTTTGAAAAAAATTTTTTCTTGCATATCTCGCTGATCTTAATTCAAATCTTAAGTAAATTTATAGCATCGGTGGAGAATACCATAGACTACGTACATGCCAAATAACAAGTCTGTAGCTTTATTATTGTGGCTGCTGTGGCGCTTATCGTTTTTGAGATCTTTAAGGTAGGTGCAGTTTTTTGATGATTCGCAGAGGAAGGAGGCGGGATATCAAAAATCTGAAACAAACTCGTGCGGCTTACGATAATAGGCTATATCAACTCAGCTCATCGTCCTGAGTCAGAATATATATACTTTGTGGGGTCTACCACGCTTCCTTCTGCCTGTTACATACAGCTGTCATTTGCACTAAATTAATAGACCCTTTTCAGGATAGTTAAATATAATACAAAAGAGCTTATGTTCCAAATAACAACCTTCTATGTTTAATATTACGCTTGTTATTCAACTTTTTATGTTCATAAACACGAGGTTGTGTGGGTTTTATTGATTTTTGGGAGTAAAGGGGGCGTGGCGTGCAAGATTTAAAATAAACTTGATCTGCGTATGGTATATACCTAACTATAGCAACCAAAACGGCTTCTCTAGCTTTTGTAGTTTCCAAAATCTCAGCGTTCATACAAACGGACAGACAGACGGACATCGCTAAATCGATTCAGCTCGTCTCCCTGAACAAGAATATATATACTTTGTGGGGTCTGCCACGCCTCCTTCTGCCTGTTACATACATTCTGACAAAGTTATTAACCCTGTTTTCCAAATGGGCACAGGGTATAAAAAATGCAAATAATATGAAAAAGCCATATTATATGTGGTATGTCTATGTTTAATTTTTATGCAATTTATCTTGTCATCTGAAAATCATACATATCATTAGGGCTAGTAAAAAAATAGGGACGGGGCAGGTCAGTGGGACGGAGGCTACAGTCGGACGTAACCGACCGTAGGAGACCCTTTACTTTGAGAATATGTACATACAAACACAATCAGACGCACACACACTAAGCTACCCGCGTATGCAAGGCACACTACGGACAGACGGACATGGCTATATCGACTCGGCTTGTCGTCCTGATCAAGAATATATATACTCTGTGGGGTCTGCCACGCCTCCTTCTGGTTGTTACACACATTTGCTCTTTGCACTAAACTAATAGACCCTTTTTACTTTTTTAAAGTAAAGGGTCTAATTACAACCCTTAATATTATCGATATTTTGAAATATCGAAATATCAAATATGAATCGATGTTGAAATTATCGATGTTTTACCAGCTCAATTACATATAATATTCACCATAAATGAATACTCACCACTGTTGGGGGTCTAGTATCTGCACATTTTCGATACCCAGAACTTTTTTTTTACGTCCACGCTTTTTAGATGTGGCTCCCTGTGCAGGTGCTAATCCGGATTCTGCTCCTGTTCCAGATGCGGATGCTGATCCTAGTGCTATCCCTAGTCTGGGTTCCGTTAGGTTTGAATTGTCAGCGTCTAGGGATTGCCTGCTGGTCTCAGCATCTCTGAAGGGTTCACTGCTGGGCAACTGCTGCTGAGGATGAGGATGAGTTATCGATTGTTGCTGTTGGTAAATATCGATTGGTTGGTCAGGCACCGGGTCCGGTAGTGCACATGCTTCGGGCATTGTTTCAGCAACGATCAGAGGCATAGCAGCATAGGCGGAGTTGTCCGTATCCACATCAGGGATATGATGGGGAACTGGCGAAAGCATTCGCATCTCTCCACCCATAAAATTATACGGATTGGATGTCAGAGAAACCTCTCTCGGATTAATCAGATGGGAGAGAGCCGCAGATGTCGTTGTTGCCGATTGCCTGTGACTCTGATTGTGATTCTGGTTTTGACCTTGATTATGTGACGTTGGTAATTCCTCAACCTTGTTCTGGGTCCCAATAATCATTACGTTCGGATGCATCTGATGCTGTGGCGTTATCGAGTGGGTGGACGAGCTATGTGAATTAGGTGTTAAAACATCTCCAGCACTCGTCTCATAGCCATCGTCCTGATTTTCTGGCTTAATATTGCTTGGCGATAGTGTTCTGGAATATGTATATTCCAATGAGTAAATACATATAAGTTAGGAAGGGTACAGTCGGAATTAACCGATAGTCGAAGACCCTGTACGTTCTATTTGTATCAGCTTTTGACACCTCTTTAGACTAGATAATAAATATATATATTTTCAAGGGCTAACAATAAAACAAAACATATAAACATAATCAAAGCCACACACACTAAGCTACCAGGTATGCAAGGCACACCACCCCCCCTCTGCCTAGTGCGGCAAATTCTCCGTTCCATATTTTCGCTGTTTCTTATCTGATCGAAACAAAATTTACAGCGTCGATAGAGAATATCATAAACTAGTTAAATACCAAATTGCGGTTTACGGGGGAAGGGGAAGAGGTATCCAAAATCTAAAACAAACTCGTGCTGCTTACTGATTAGGAGAACCTAAATCCCAAATATGGTGTCTCTAGCTCTTATAGTTGCTGAGATCTAGGTGTTCATACAGACAGACAGACAGACAGACGGACAGACGGACAGACAGACGGACGGACATGGCTATATCGACTTGGCTTGTCGTCCTGATCAAGAATATATATACTTTATGGGGTCTGCCACGCCTCCTTCTGCCTGTTACATACATTTCCTCTTTGCACTAAGTTAATAGACCCTTTTTACTTTTTTAAAGTAAAGGGTCTAAAAACCAAACACGGGTGCATTTGGTCAATACCGTATGGTTGGACCTTAGTAGAGGGTCGAAAAAATCGATCTCTTGTAATTTCCAGAATTAGATTCTAACAGATTTGTATATAAAACTAAGTTAATAGACCCTTTTTACTTTTTTAAAGTAAAGGGTCTAAAAAAAACTCATTAAAAACCAAATATGGACGAGAAATGCGAATTTTATGGCCAAAAATTATGTTTTTGAAGTTGATATTAGGCATGATACCGTATGATTGCACCACTAAGCACTCAATAGATAGTGAAACGCATGTCATTCGGTTACCGACATTTGAACTGATATTGCACAAAGTTATTTACTCTTTCTTGGCCCATTCTCAATAAGTACAGGGTATGAAAAAAGTATTACAGTCGAATCCCGAAAATTCGTACCTCGCTAAATCGAAAATCGCGATATTTCGTAAAAAATTCTGTCCCCTTGAAAAAAACTCGTTAATTCGTAAAAATTCCATACATTTTGGTGCCCTCGTTAATTCGTAGTATTTGGCGCAACGCAAGGAATGTTGATCCTCTTATAAATCGTAATTTTGTTTCGTAACCTCTTATAAATCGTAATGCGATGCGAAATTTTTTGTAGTTAAAGCACCGTTAGATTTTGCAGACAGCTATGCCGCCTTTATGTCGCTATACATTATGAATTATTATTATAATATTTATTATAATTTTATCTTATTGTTTAATTTTCCTTTAATTTGAAAAACGTACAAATAAATGTACATACTTATAATGTTTGTTTCATTTTAATAAAGTTAAATACATATGTAAACATGATGTGAATTGTAAAAACCCCGTTTATTCGACTCTTTCATTTTTGAGCCCCGTTAAATAGAAATCTCGATAAATCGAATTCCTGTCTAATTCGTAAAAAAAAGTGATCCCCTTGCCATTTCGAATTATCGGGACTCGACTGTATCAATTTTTGTTTAGTTTTAGGGGAAAAAAGTCTTAGTCGATAAGGATAAATAGTTATGTACAGAAAGACAGCTGAAAATTTGATTTATTTTGAGAAAATAATGATAAAAAAAATATAAAATTTAACTTACAATTTGTATGAAGTTGTAGGATCCTCATGAAAGTCATCCATGATAAGATCGGGATACGTATCCTGAATTTGCTGCTGTGGATGTAAAGATCTTTGTTGCTGCTGCTGTTGTTGTTGTTGTTGTTGTTGTTGCTGCTGCTGCTGTTGTATGTGTGGAAGATGTTGCTGCTGCGGACATTGGGATTCAGGTTGCACGTGGTGCATGTTGAACTGTTCCTCGTGAGCATATGGCGCAGTGTGACCGTAACTCGCATAGTGCATCGACTGCTGTTGCTGCTCATGTAAATTCTGAGCATGAATATTATGGTGTTGTTGCTGCTGTTGTTGTTGCTGTTGTTGGTGGTGGTGATGATGAAGATGATGATGATGGTGATGCTGCTGCTGTTGCTGCTGATGATGATGATGCTGATGTTGTTGATGCTCGAGTTGCGGTTGCTGCTGCTCGTGCATCAGTTGTGCATACATGTTGCTGTGACTGAATTGTTGCTGCTGATGCTGTTGCTGCGTTAGATGATAATGATGTTGCTGCAGTGGCACCATTTGATTGTAATTAGCGCTCTCGGGTGTATCCTTTTCAATTTGTAGTAAAAGATCGGCGGGATGTCGCGACTGTTGCTGTTGCTCTTGCAAATGTTGTTGCTGCTGTTGCAATTGCAGCGGCTGACTGCGATAAATGTCCGTGTGATAATGCAAACGATTTTCAATCGCCTCATCGTCTTGGTGTATCAAATGACCTTGACCAGTCTGAGTGACCTTGTACTCATCATGTGGCGTCCAGATTGTGGCACGTTGACGTTCTGTTGTCAGAATATCACCCGTTGTAGATCGTGTTGTTGTTGTGTTTGTTGTAGTTGTTGTTAATGTTAAATTATTAGTTATTCTTACATTCGAATTGGAGGAGTCTATTGCACAACCATTGGTATTTTCACTATGCTCTTCATCACTGAAAATCCGCGCACCTTCGAGCGACAATATCGGATCTAGTGGGGGTACTGATGTTGTTGTTGGTGCTGGCACAACTAATTCCACTCTGGTCACTAACGCCTGTTCCGGTGCAATATACATATCCGGCGGCTTTGTTTCCTGGCCTGATCTCTCGGCATTATCCGTATTTTGCCGATCGTCCAGATCAACATCGTTTTCTTCCATTATATTATCCGCATTCAGATTTTTATTCCCGTTCTCAGCGGCGTTGTCATTTTGATTCGATTTTCTACTTTCGGAATCCGAATTCGAATCAGCAAACTTAGGCTTATCTGTTCTACTATCACTGGAGCTGCTATTGATATTATCTTTTGGTATTGCTATTGGTAATGCTGTCGGCTGAGCCAAATTGTCATCGGTTTCCTCATTTGCAGCCATCACAATTGCAGCTGTTTGCTTTGTAACAGAAGCTGCCTGCTCTAGTACTTCGAATCTGGTTACTATACAATGTGCCGTTAATCTCTTGATTGTTAGTTTTATTTTTATTGTTATTGTTATTGCTGTGAGATTTGTCGTGTATATTATTAAGGAACTAATTTGCAGCGGGATATTCTCTTGTAAAAGGCTTTCCACTTGCATCTCCCCTTTCACTTAAGGTTCATTCAACAAAATTATAATTTTCGCTACGCTATCAATGCCGACTTCTTGTAGTATTTTAAATGTCCGTTAGGTTAACATGCTGCTTGTATCTGCAAAAATAAAAAAAATTTAATTTGTTTTTTGCTTTGATTAGACCCTGTAATTTAAAATATATGGACGGGGCAGATCAGTGGGACGGAGGCTACAGTCAGACGTAACCGACAGTAGGAGACCCTTTACTTTGAGCATATCGCCTGTTTACCAGAAGAGTGTCATAATGATGCAGTAATGTCGGTTACGTCCGAGTATCTTTTAGCCCTAATTTAATTTAATTCATGAATTCATGGCTCATTTTAATTTTAAATTTAATTTAAGTAGTCCAGATCTGATCAGTCGGACGAAAGCGACAGTATTCGACAGTGTACTTTGTGTATAATTCCGACTGCAAGAGTTCGATCAACGAAAATTAGGCGATTGAGACTTGGGCCGACGAGAGTTCGGCGATTGAGAGTTGGGCCAACGAGGGTTCGGTCAACAAGAGTTCGGCCAGCGAGAGTTCGGCGATTGAGAGTTGGGCCAGCAAGCGTTGGGCGATTGAGAATTGGGCCAACGAGTTCGCCCTACGAGATTTCGGCCTATGAGAGTTGGGCCAGCGAAAGTTTCATATTAATCAATCCTTCTCATACATACAAAGATACATAGCCACATAATACAATTGTATTAGCCATCATGCCCATGCAAACATACATAATTTGGCCAATGTCTGTATGTATGTATAGAACTTACACACTCACACCCACGAACATTACGTTTATATATATGTATTTTTGATATCAGTTAAAGCAGAGCCATCGGGAGGGTGGTCACAATCCGGAAGGCTTTGTCAAACTGGGCCTAGAGCAGACATACATATGTACATATATATCTACAAGCATACATATGTATATATATGCAGATATAGCATACATATAAACATAAATATCATTGCATTTAAACAAACATACATTCATAGGTACATGCATAAATATTGGCCTTCTGTCAGGGTTTAGTTCTACCGAGAGTATTCCTTTTTTTGAGGCTCCCATTTGCCCAACACTTAGCTTCTAAAGCCTGCATACATCCACACATATACATATTTGCTTGTCTGTATGTATGCGTATACAGTGCATTCTAGGCTCACTTCAACTAGTAAAAATCATTCCCATGATACCTAAAATCTGCGATGCTCAAAAGCTTCAGCACATCTATACATATATACATAGTCACATATAATCATATATAATCAATCAATCAGGTACTCAATTTGTTCATAGTAGTATATACTATCGAGATTCTATCGGTATTATCGATAGTTACTTGGCTGAGGCAAACGTCAAGACTATTTATACCCTTTAGGTTTACAGGTTTAATTAACTCTAGCTAGGTTTACAGGTTTAATTAACTCTAGCTATTTGTGTTTCATATATGTACATGTATTGGTTTTTGCAAAAGAGTTATGCTAACTTTAAAGGTTTCATTTAAATGTTAGCTCTACTTTAGTTCAACCTTTTTTTCTTGACTACATATTTTATTATTTATTGAATCTATCCTATCCTTAAATTAGACAATAAGTATTTACATCTTATAAATTAATATGGAAATAACCTCAACTTTCTAGTTCAGGACTACAAAGCATCGGGATTTTTGTTGTCGTCATTGATATTATATTCCGACACATTATTGCATGCTTGCTATATGAAAATGCCTGCATATCTTTGAACTATCCAGCTTTCGATTGCATTAAGGATTTATTTGGTATTCCTAAAATGGCAATTAGGGATTTTATATATGTACGTGTGTGTAGAAAATATATATACATATCTACGAGCATATTTATGTCTGTTGGCGATTATAGGCGACATAATACAATACCTTTGTTTATATGCATACGGTTACGCATACGAATGCACATGGACATGTGTGTGTGTGCGTGCGAGAGAGTACGAAAAGCAAAGAGCAAAGTAAAAGCGATTCAGACAGTGGGACCAAAGCACAACCATGGCATCTGAAAGCTGAAAGCCAATACTAAATCAAAGGGGATTCAGAAACAGTTTCATCGCTCAATAGCGCACAGTGGTACCCAAAACGCATCGCAGCAGCAATGTGAGTTAAAAACTGTAAAATTGTTTATTTAATAACTTCTGCGTTTGTTAACCAATTTCAATGCGCTTTTCAGAATAGTTAAATATAAAGATAGCGAGTGTACTTGCCGAATAACAATAATATGTCCAATATAAATAAGCATAAGATGGGAAAATATAGCACATGCTTCATTAGCATTTTGAAAAGGTAACATGATATGAAAACTTCACAAATATTTGGTTCTTTTTCATTATTATCGGATTCGTGGTTTATCTTTGATGTAAACACTTATCGGTTTACGGGGAAAGAGGGGGAGGTATCCAAAATCTAAAACAAACTCGTGCTGCTTACTGAATAAAGGAACCTAAGTACCGAATATGGTGTCTCCAGCTCTTATAGTGGCTGAGATCTAGGTGTTCATACAGACAGATAGACGGACAGATGGACATACGGACATGGCTATATCGAATCGGCTTGTCGTCCTGATCAAGAATATATATACTTTGTGGGGTGTGCCACGCCTCCTTCTGGGTGTCACACACATTTCCCCTTTGCACTAAGTTAATAGACCCCGTTTACTTTTTTAAAGTAAAGGATCTAATAAAAATATTAACATTGATATGTGGAAGATAAATATCGACATTTCAAATTTCAGTATTGCGCCAGCCCTTAAATGGATGCATTTTCTAAGCATATGTGGGTGAAATATCGAAATATTGAAATAACGATATGTGTAAGATAAATATCGATATATCGAAATTGCACCAGCCTTTGGATGCACTTTCTAAGCATATATAGATGCACTTTGCACTCGAATTTTAGTTCGGAGATGCAGACCACGGTCTACACAAAATATTTATCCACTGGCATTTTTGCTCTCACTCCCCCAACTTTCCGAGCTCTCCCTCTCTCCCTCTTTCGCCCATGCCATCTCACTCACTCTCTATGCCGTCTTCCTATCTATATATACGTTTATATATGTTCGTGGCGGGAGAGTCGGATATAGCAGTGTCGGCGCATCGATGACTATTCCTGTGTTTCTGTATTTACATACACACACACAACGAACAAATGGCCCAAAAGAAAGCTGCATAAATACATACAAACAGACATACGTACACGCACATGTATGTATATACTGTCGTGTAGTTTTATACAGCTGCAAGTAACTGTGAGTATGCCTATGTACACACACACACATATACACACATGCACATTTGGATGGTTGTGTGTGTGTGTGTGTGTGTGTGTGTGTGTCTATGAGATGCCCAAAATGCAGCATGTTATGTGACCAACAGAGGCCTGTTAGCCTCTGTTAGCTGTCCGAATCAACACAGATACCTACATACAAAATAACATTTGCATTAGCCTATGTACATACATATGTATATACATGTATATAGCAGATATGTATGTAATACATACAAGGTTCGAGAAAATTTCGAGATCTCGAAATATAGAACCTTGCATCGTAAAATCTAGTATAAAGAAGAAATTTCGCTACTATCGATAAGCAGCTGATTAAAGCCGTTAAAGATTTTGGGCTTATCGACATATCCATTTTTCTTTGGTTGTTTAAAAATTAAAAATAATCTGTTTGAAATGTTATTTTGCTCAAAAATTAAATAGTTAATGCATTTAAATAGCCTCTTGTTTTAAATTCAGATGTAAATAATTTAATTTAATGGAAATTAAAAATAAAATAAAATAAATATACAATGTGTATAAGATAAATTGCTAATATAATGAAATTTTCCAAAAAATTGAGTGTACAACTAAGTTAATTTAATAACAGCAACTAGCATTTGTTTATCTAAGAAAATGTAACAATAGCAAAAACATTATACCAAAGGTTTTAACTCTGTTTTTTTCCATTACATTTACAGGGTATAAAAACGGTGGGTCAACAATATAACCAGAATTTCTTTCTCAACAAGCCCCTATAAAGTTTTGATCAATAGAAATATACATATATGGTATGTTGCATATCTTCGCTATTTTTATACCCTGTGCTTATTTGAAAAATGAGAAAAACAGGATTATTAACTTTGTCAGAATATATGTAACAGGCAGAAGGAGGCGTAGCAGACCCCACAAAGTATATTTATTCTTGATCAGGGGGACGAGCTGAGTCGATTTAGCGATGTCCGTCTGTCTGTATGAACGCGTCGATTTCGGAAAATACAAAAGCTAGAGCAGCCGTGTTTGTTGTTATAGTTAGGCGTATACCATCAAATTGCCACGCCCCTTTACGCCCAAAAATCAATAAAACTCGTACAACCTAGTGTTTTTTTAACATAAAAAGTTGAATAACAAGCGTAATAGAACATAACATAGAGTTTTGTTATTCGGAACATATACCTCTTTTATATTTAACTATCCTGGAAACGTATTTAAATCGGCTAATAAACACAGGAGATAAAAGCTACAAAATACTTGAACTTAAAAGTTCAAAAACAAGCGTAATATGAAATATGGACAGGGCAGATCAGTGGGACGGAGGCTACAGTCGGACGTAACCGACAGTAGAAGACCCTTTACTTTACTACTACTACCACTATATGTACATACAAACACAATCAGACGCACTCACACTAAGCTACCCGCGTATGCAAGGCACACCACCCCCCCTCTGCCTAGTGCGGCAAATTGTCCGCTCCATATTTTTGCTGTTTCTTATCCGATCGAAACGAAATTCACAGGGCCAATAGAGAATGTCATAAGCTAGTTACGTACCAAATTACAAGTCAATAACTTTAAAGCTGTGGCTGCAGTAGCTTTTTGCGGTTTGTGGGGGAAGGGGGGGTGGTATCCAAAATCTAAAACAAACTCGTGCTGCTTACTGAATAGGGGAACCTGAATCCCGAATATGGTGTCTCTAGCTCTTATAGTTGCTGAGATCTAGGTGTTCATACAGACGGACAGACGGACAGACAGACGGACGGACGGACATGGCTATATCGACTCGGCTTGTCGTCCTGATCAAGAATATATATACTTTATGGGGCGTGGCACGCCTCCTTCTGGGTGTTACACACATTTCCTCTTTGCACTAAGTTAATAGACCCTTTTTACTTTTTTAAAGTAAAGGGTCTAAACATAGAATGTTGTTGTTTAGTATATGGGCATTTCCACAGAAAGGTCCACCGCGGCCAAAAAATTAAAAGTTCTTAAAAATGATATTTTTAACATTTTTAACATTAAGAAATATTAAAATTTAACTGATTTGAAAATATCTATTATAATCTATTATAGTTTTCAAAAAATTCGAATGCAAAGTCGCACAAACGCATTTTTTTTGTCATTTTGACGTTTTTTAGGGCATTTTTTGTTTTGAAAACAGCTTCTCAAACAGAAGCATCTTGCTCTGCCATTTGTTTTCAAAATCACTCCTGTTATGTGAAAATAAATAAGTCCAATTATTTTTATCAATTTAAAAACATTTTAAACATTTGTTCCTTAAATACTTTCCAACAACAACAATAACAAAAACATACATAAAAATTTTTCTGTGTAAAATGTCCCGTTAATTTTTTTTATACCCTATTTTAAATTAAATTAAAAAAAAAGGGTCATCTTTGAAAAAATTATAACCATTTTGAAGAGGCATCAATGCACAAGAGTTTAAAATTTGTTTATTTAAAATATTGCCACTGTATTCGATGAAATTGGCGATTGAATTGGTTGACCTCAAAATGCCACTACCATTTTTGTCCCATCAGAAATTACTTGAATTTTTCAATTTTCTTAAAAATTAAAAGTTACCCAAAATCAATCTTTCCACCAATGAAAGAGCTTATTAAATGATATATGTTAAGCCTTTCAGTTATTTCACTTTAAACGCGTACGAATGTCTCGAACGCCACTGTGAAAATGCACATATCGCTCGTTTACCAGAAGAGTGTCATAACTCAAAAAAGTGCGTTTCGAGATAAACGCGTTTAAAGTTTTCAAGCGCCATGTATCTCCATACAAGGTGGAGCGACATATTCTCTTCTCACGCTGTGTGTATTGAAGATGGGATAATGAAATTTTGACACAAGATAGATTAATATCCAACGAACATTACTGCATCATTAACTCAAAAATTTAGTTTTTTGAGTTATGACACTCTTCTGGTAAACGAGCGATATGTACTCTCTTTTATTATATTTAACTATTCTGCATTAAAATCGGTTAATAAACAAAGTAGATATAAGCTACGCAATTGACAGCGCAGCCCAGCAGCAGCAGCGCAGAGCAGCTGCCGCACGTAAAAAGGGAAGAAGATGTACTGCTGATACGCGTAGTGTGACAGTTTTATAAAATTGTATATAAAATAAAGGGCACAGGGTATTCTACAGTCTGCCCCGTCCATATTTCTAATTGTGTACGTATAAATGTGTCTATACGACGAGTCGCGAAGCATGGCAAGCTTTTTTAAATTTTATTTCTTTTAATTTAATTATTTTAATTTGTAGTTTTTATACCCTGTGCCCATGTGAAAAATGGGAAAAACAGGGTTAATAACTTTGTGCGAATGTATGTAACAGGCAGAAGGCGGCGTGGCAGACCCCACAAACTATATATATTCTTGATCAGGGAGACGAGCTGAGTCGATTTAGCCCTGTCTGTCCGTCCGTCTGTCTGTCTGTCTGTTTGGATGAACGCGTCGATCTCAGCAACTACAAAAGCTAGAGATGCCGTTTTGGTTGCTATAGATAGGTAGTTATCTTACGCATATCAAGTTTATTTCAAATCGTTGATGCCACGCCCCCTTTACGCCCAAAAATCAATAAAGCTCACACAACCTCGTGTTTTTTACCACAAAAAGTTGAATAACAAGCGTAATATTAAACATAGAATGTTGTTATTTGGAACAAAGGTTGTCTTATATTATATTTATCTATCCTGAAACACGCATTGAAATCGGTTAAGAAACACAGGAAATATAAGCTTCACAATAGTTGAACTTAAAAGTTCAAAAACAAGCGTAATATTAAACATAGAATGTGGTTATTTGGTATATATATTCTCTTCTATTATAATTAACTATTCTGAAAAGTGCATTGAAATCGGTTAATAAACAAACTAGATATAAGCTACACAATTTGCAGCGTAGCCCAGCAGCGCAGCAGCAGCAGCAGCAGCAGCGCAGCGTAGCTGGCGCACGTAAAATGGAAGAAGAAGAAGAAGTACTGCTGATACGCTTAGTGTGACAGTTTTATAAAATTGTATATAAAATAAAAGGCACAGGGTATTCTACAGTCGGGCCCGTCGGACTGATCTGCCCCGTCCGACTGATCTGCCCTGTCCAAATTTTTAATTTTAAATTTGCTTAATAGACATTTCTTATTCAACGCAATTGATAAATATTTGATTTTGAATTTTATTTATTTATTTAAATTTGTGTATTTCATTTATTATTTTTTATTTATTTTGATATTAATTTTATTATACTTAATTATACCCTGGCTTTTTTTAAATTTTTGATGCCACGCCCATTTTACGCCCTAATCGATCAAAACCGAATAACAAGCGTAATATTAAACATAGAATGTTGTTATTTGGCATATATACTCTCTTTCATTATATTTAACTATCCTGAGAAGCGCATTGAAATCGGTTGATAAACACAGGAGTTATTAGCGAAACAATATTGCATGCGGCAGCTCGCCGCCTCTAGCAGCGCGGCCGTTTGTACGTTTTGTATGACATTTGAAATATAGGGTACAGGGTATTCTACAGTCGGGCCTGTCCGACTGATCTGCCCCGTCCGACTGATCTGCCCCGTCCAAATTTTTTTAATTATTCTTGGTTGACTGGTATTAGTCGACATGTAAATAAATAAATAAATTGCAATTTGTATAAATAGTTCTCAATTGCCCACTGTACTCCATATCAGTATACTTTCACAATCCAACTTGGCTCAGCGCATGCATTGTAAAAGATACAAATCCAACAAACAAACATACGTACAGTGTGTACATATGTATGTATGGGTGTGCACACTCGGATTTACCGATACAAGTGTGTAGCCTAACCGGTTTATATGCCTACCTACATGCATTGATTCGTAATACATGGCGCACACATATGTACTTACATACATGCATGCATACACATATGTACACACATAGCTACAGTGTGACTTTTTCACAAAATATCCAAAAACAAATTCAACAATATTTAGTGCAATAGCCTGATATTTATTTATTATTATTATATTATTTTGTATACTTAGTAAATTAATTTTAATAAAAATTCAACTTAAAATAAAAATGAAATAAAAAAAACATAAATTATATAAAATAGAAAAGAAAATGCTCAAAAACTGTTGCCAATCTTTGTGTTTTATGCCAATTATTTGATTTATCCAAATACATTTGTGGATTTTAACGATTGGCGCCAAATGTGACTGCTATTGATAGCAACAATCGATTGTTATATACATATTTATCGGTCGGTGCAATCGTCAAGATAAATAGAAATTTGTATATAAACTGTAAGCGTTATACATACGTATGTGTGAGTATGTATAAAGCACAACCTTACTGCATATGCACATATGCACACATGTATGTGTGCGTGCGTGCGTCGATGTTTATGTATGCGTGCAAGTGATACAGCTGCACAGATGACTTACATATGCATGTATGTATGTATGACACAGCGAAATTAAGAATTAGCAAACACCGAAATAAAATAAAAAATTCATCTCGATTGTTGTCGCACTTTTCTTTACACATACATACATGTGGATACATACATACATACGCTCGTTGTTGTATTTGCAGATGCTCTCCAACACTGACACCAACACTAATATGCACGCACACAGACGCACACATATACACGTTCCCACTGGACCAAAAGCTCGGAAACGATATCGCCTACGAGATTTAGGCGAAACATTGGCGAACGACGAGTATCGCCGGCGCCTTCGCAAACGATTCGCAAACGAATTATCCGTCGCTCAGTTTGTGGCAGAGAAAGTTTCGTTTACGAACGTTCGTTTCGAGCTCGTTTGCGAACCTTTTGCGATATCTTTTGCGATTCGTTGGCGAATCGTTTGCGAGCCTATTTCGATATCTTTTGCGACTTGTTTGCGAACCTTTTGCGATACTTTTTTTTATTAAATAAAATACAATTTTAATTGCATACCAAATTTTATTTTATTTCCCTAAATTTTTATTGCACATACACATAACATAACATTATAACACATTTTATTTGCGACTTGGTAGTTTAACAGTTTTCGTTTGGAGCTGCGAATAAAAATGGAAATAAATAAAAGCGCAATTAAAACAATAAAATGATTGAATTATAGTTATTGTTTTTAATAAAAATGATCACATTTTTATATTGCACAAACAATAGCACAATTGAATAATTATAAATTTATTTAATACTTACCATCAAACTTTTTCCTTATTTCACCACAAATTTTATGCGCGTCTGTCGCGATTAACAAGCCGAAAACGCAAATGAAAAGAGAATACGAAAAATTCACAACAACGACGCGACCAGCGAGACGTACTGAGAGCCTCTCAGTGAGAGGGAACGACAGAGACAGAGAAGGAACGATTGCGCGTCGCTGAGTGCGAACGAAACGAAAAACGTCGCGGAGAAGAGAACACGAGAGAGAGCGAACAATTCGTAGAAACGAGAACAAAATAAGAAATACGAGCGACTAGCTTCGCTTTTTCTTTCGTTTGCGAGTTCGTTTACGATAGTTTTTGGCGAACCTTCGCTGCCTGGTCCAGTGGGTTGTGTATCTACGCGTGCTGCGTGTGTTTGTATGCAGATACATACACATGCATATGTACCAAAATCACACCCACACAGAAACATAGCTCCTTCGCCATGAAATGGACACTCTCCAACACTCTCCGCTCTCCAACACTGCACACTTATATAAGCGCATGTGTATATGTAGATGTAAAAATATATTTATAAACATCACACACACATGTATGTGCAGTGTGTTGTATGTATGTATACGCGGGGAAAGGGCTGCGTTTACGTGACGGTGGGATGGGGGAGGAAGATAGGGATTCAGAGTTGGTTTGAGATTTCAGCGCAAATTGAACGGTACTAAATTTTTATTACACAACAAGAACTACATACATATGTATGTACGTTAATACACACACACACACACACGAAGCAACACATATTTATATGTGTAGGTTTGCATCGATTGTTGAATAAAAACTTTAGTTTTAGGTATTGCAGATGCGAGAGCGAACAAATACAAATAATACCACTGATGCAGACGTACGTGCGTACGTTTGTATGTAATGCTATATACACGCACACGCACGCACACCTCTCTCTACTGTCTATATGTACGTGTGAATACGATGCGCCGAGTGTACATACATAACGGGAGCGTAGAACAGACGTCCGCGGAACACGACCATGTGAATGGACAGAGCATTCTCTTTTAACAAATGTTTCGATATCGATTTCGATAGCAGTCGCCACTTTCCTTCGATGGCGAACAAAATGCTAATGGCTTTCGAGACATCGTTTTCTCACCTTTTACATACTAGCAACAGACTTACGCCAATCGGCGCCTTGTCAACTTTAGCGTTTATTACAATTCATAATTCTCAATTCGTTTTCCACAATTGTTGGTCGAGACGACAAATACCCTGTCACGATGGATAACAGGACTGCGAATAAAATATTGTTATCGATGTGTTGTCGATATAAACCCGGCTGCATTCGGTATTTTAAAACAGTGTGACCGAATAAATTTTTTAACTATGTTGCTTCCTCAAAGTTGATAGACGATATATCGATTATTAAATGCGTACAATTGAATGTTGGGATTTTATTAAGAAATGTCGCAAACAATGGTTGTATTACCAGGTTACCGCTCCATGGATCGATTAAAGAATTGCAACCTTTTGCTCCATGTAACCTGGTGAATGCGTTTGATACATTTTGAAACATGCAACAGTCTTTTATGCAAAAAATCTTCGATACCATATAAAATGCAACCCTTGGTTCCATGTAACCTGGTGAATGCCCCATTTGAAAAAGTGATAGTGTCCGAGATGGACAGACAGAGGGAAATATATCGATTTTCATCCTCACGAACGTATCAGAATGTGATTTTGAACATAGAAGGCTGTTATTTGGAATAAATGAATGAATAAATAAATGCAGAAGTTATTAAATGTTGATATTTTACAATTTAACTTGTTTCCCAATCACAATAATAAATAAATATTTGTGGAATTCAATTTCAAATGCGTATTGATATTATCGGCATGTCGATTGTAGCCGTGAGTCGTTCGCTTTCGATATTTCGTGAATAGCAACAAATAATCGCACATCGCTAGAGCGTGTAAGCTGTGTACGCGCGTGTGTGTGTGTGTGCGGTCGTGTCTGCAAATTATAGTTCAATATACAAAAAAAATACAATAACGGGAGTGGAATTACAGCGTTGGCAACAGGCTATAGATGTAGACAGATTATATCTTGGGAACTGATTAAATCTGTGAGTAAGTATGTATGTGGTGATATGTCATGTGTACACACATAGGTATACACATATGTACATTCTGACACTTATACATGCACAGCAATCTAGATGTATGCGTACAGTGTGCTGTGCGTGTGAAAATTTAACTGAAAACCGAACACATACATACATACATCCTTGACACCTGTGTATAAATCTTATTATTCCAAAAAAATTACAAAATTCGCTTTTCTCACTTGGCACACTCGAATGCAATTGAATTACAATTATATAAACGTGCTCAAATTGTGTCTCGCATGATAAATACCAAATATTCACTCTCACACACACACACCCTCACACACACACACCCTCACACACACACACACACACACTGCATGTGCAAATCCAGCGTTCAAGGTTTTTCAAGAGAAGTTCAAATTCAGCTAATTGCGAAGAGAATGCATCGTGTATACATTTGCGATAAGTAATAAGACATCCATCTGGATAACTGTACATGTGTACATATATAAACATGTGCATACATAAATGCATGTGATTGAAGAATAAAAAATATGGGAAAATAAAAAAGGCACTAACATTTGATATCAAAAAAATATACTACAAAATAAATTATACATAAAACAACAAGGATAACATTAAATTTTTAATTAAAAAAAACTTGTAATATAAAATACATTATATAAAATATTAAATATAAAAATATAAAGCAATGTAAAACACAATTTATTTCAAATTATGATCAAGAAAAACCTAATATAAGTACATTTAAAATAACTTAATAATTATTAATATAAAAAAATAGATATGGGCAAATAAAACAGGAACTAAAAAATATAACATTCAATTTTTATAATAAACCAGAATGGGCGGAGCAGATCAGTCGGACCGGCCCGACTGTAGAATACCCTGTACCCTATAATATAATTGTTGAAATCTATTCGAGGCGTAGCAGCAATGCTCCTCTTCTTTATTTTTTGTGTGCAGCATGCATCATGGGCTGCCAGAGGGCGAGCGAGGCAACGCTCTTTTCAGGATGGTTAAATATAATAAAAGAAATTATATATGGGCATTTCCACAGTCGCGAAAGGAACAATTCGTACGCGTTCAAAGCAAAAAAAAAAAAACGGTAAAAAGGAAGCGATTTTTTTTCTTTTGCAAGGCTCAACATATAGCATTTTATTAGCTCTTTCATTGGTTGAAAGATTGATTTTGGGTAACTTTTAATTTTTAAGAAAATGGCAAAATTCAAGTGATTTGTACGGGACAAAACACGAAAGTGGCTTGTAAGGTCAACCAATTCAATCGCCAATTTCAGCGAATCCAGTGGCAATATTTGAATGCAACAAATTTTAAACTCTTGTGCATTGATGCCTCTTAAAAATGGTTGATTTTTTTAAAAGCTGACTTTCATTTTTTAAAAATTAAATTTGAAGTAAATTAGCACGGGACATCGCACACGGGAAATTTTTTACCATCACATTTTTATGTTATTATTTTATTATTATTTATTATTATTGTTGTTGTTGTTGAAAAATATTTAAGGAACAAATGGTAAAAATGTTTTTAAATTAACAATAAATGGTGAATTTATTGATTTTAACATAACAGGAGTGATTTTGAAAACAAATGACAGAGCATGATGCTTCTGTTTGAGAAGTTGTTTTAAAAACAAAAAATGCCCAAAAAAACATCAAAATGACAAAAAATGCGATTGCGCGACTCTGCATTCGAATATTTTGAAAACTATAATAGATAATAATAGATTTAGTAAAATTAGTTAAATTTGAATATTTCTTAATGTTTAAAATGTTAAAAATATAATTTTCAGCAACTTTTAATTTTTTAGCCGCGGTGAACCTTTCTGTGGAAATGCCCATATTCCGAATAACAACGTATTACGCTTGTTATTCGGTTTTTATCGATTAGGGAGTAAAGGGGGCGTGGCATCCAAAATTTGAACAAAACCTCATCTGCGTATGATGTCTGCCACGCCTCCTTCTGCCTGTTACATACATTCGGACAAAGTTCAGGGTATAAAAAAAACTTGTAAAATATATTATATAAAATATTGTTAAAATACAAAAAATTTAAAGCAATTAATTAGTAAAAAATTTAAAATATCAAATACAATACAGATTAAACAACACATCACATTTTTTGTTTCAGGTGGGCTAAATCAAAGCTGTGTTGGTGAGGATTTGTAATCGGACTGCAGAGCAGACGGATCGAGAGAAGTTAAAGAATATCTTAAAAGTAGGGCCAAGTAGATTTATACGTTGTCGCAATGTCTGACCTTGGAAGCGGAGACGAAGGTATTTCGGGCTCAAGTAAGTACTCAAGACAATATTTTCAAATCAATCTATCCATCAGTCATGTGGTATAGCACTTATTTAGATTTCCATATATATTTTCAGAATTTAATACGGGTAACATGGATGGTTCCAGCCGAAATGATTTTGAATCATCTGGTAAAGGTAAGAAAGACATCGAAAGTATGTAAGTATATATACAGTATATAGTACATTGGGCTGGAAGCTTTTCTCTAGATTATTAATAAATTATTAGTAATTTTTATTAATAAATCTTATGAGTTTCAGTTGGAAGTTCTGCCGAACAGGAACTGGCCACAAAAATGCTACAGATTCAATCGAAACGGTTTTACTTAGATGTAAAGCAAAATCGTCGTGGACGATTCATAAAGGTGGCCGAGGTAAAACTTAATAAATAAATCATTTAATAAATATTGAAATAATTATTATTATATGTTATGCTTTCAGATCGGAGCTGATGGCAGGCGAAGTCAAATTTATTTAGCCCTATCGACAGCAGCTGAATTTCGCGATCATTTATCTTCGTTCAGTGACTATTATGCTTCATTAGGTAACGCCTCCTAAATTCGGATTAAATTCAAATTCGCTTAATAATGAAATCTTCTTGAAAATCAGGTCCACCGAATACGGACAATGTGCCAGAGGATGGTAAATTGAAGTCAGAGATGATGCTAAAAGATAATAGAAGATATTACTTGGACCTTAAAGAGAATGCTCGTGGAAGGTTTTTACGCGTAAGTTTATTCATTTTCTTATAATTAACAATTTACTTTCTTTATAACCATTGTTTAATTACATTTTAAATATAGGTATCACAAACCATCACAAGGGGAGGTCCCAGATCTCAAATTGCGTTACCAGCTCAAGGCATGATTGAATTTCGTGATGCGCTCACAGATTTATTGGAAGAATATGGCGCCAACGAAGGAGGGTAACGTCTAACATCCAAATTAAGAAATTAAAATAAAATAGGAAATATTGGTTTTCACTTGTGCCCAGGCCAGAAGTGGAAACAATTTTATACCCTGTACCCATTAAAAAATGGGAAAAACAGGGTTAATAACTTTGTGCGAATGTATGAAACAGACAGAAGGAGGCGTGACAGAGCCCACAAACTATATGCATAATATTATAACAAGCACTCTTGCCACTTGAGCGCCTTTAACACGTCTTAACCACTTCACTGCACCTACTACACTGTGATTAGCAGTACTTCAGCAGCAGTATTTATAGTGCTCGCTGTCTTGATCACTTCCTGCCAAAAAAAAAACTATAAAATTATATTTTGAATAAATGGTACAGGGTTTTGTGCAGTCGGGCACGTCCGACTGATCTGGCCCGTTCAAATTTTTATGGCTAGTTACTCTATGACCACTACTTCAAAGTTTACAATATTATTAATATTATAATATATATTAGGTTATTATAAATATATAGGGGTCGGGGGTTATGGCTACATAGCAAATATATATTACATTTAAGTATTATATTATTATTATAATTATATTATAGAGCCACCTGCTTAAACCGATCACATACTCATTTTTCGCTATCTTTCAGGTTTAAAGGCGATTTACCGGAAGAACGCCATATGAAAATCGATAACAAGAACTTTTATTTCGATATCGGACAAAATAATCGTGGAGTCTACATGAGAATAAGCGAGGTACTTTAGTAGTTTTAAAAACTTTTAACTAAAATTAATATTCATTGTATTCCATTTAAGGTAAAGAACAACTTTCGCACTTCTATAACAATTCCTGAAAAGTGCTGGATACGATTTCGTGATATATTTAATGATTATTGCGATAAAATGAAAAAATCGTCCGATTCAAACACTGCCGATAATAATCTACCAACAACTACAAATAGTCTTAAATAATTGGGAGAAATTAAGCCTAGGTCCTAGCAAACCTCAATGAACAAATTTGACACAGTTTCTGTTTAATTTAAAGCGCTCAATCCTTGATTGAAAACCCGATTCCCAAAACTTAAACACAAACAAAAAACAAATACAACTCATTTGATGTATAGAATTAATAAGTGCTTGAAACGATTTACCGATTATCGATTGCAATCGGTAATTAAATGTTGATGATATGTAAATACTTTGTCCAGCTGCTTAGAAGGATTTTTAATTGAATTTGATTCGATGCGTTCGTTGTTTGTGCTTTAGCTTTAGCTACTGTTGTTTTGAATTGTGTTATTTATAAATATTAATTATTATTTTTAATTAGTTATCTACACAGACAAATATTTGTATCGAAATGCAAATATTTGTAAATATAGCATTTAGCGAATTCAGAATGTAAATGTGAGTGTAAATTATTTATTTATTTCATTATGGTATAATCAAAATTAACCAACCACACCACATTCAAGCTGCTCGATTTAAAACAATTGCAATTGAAGAAATGATGAGATTTCAAAACTGTTGAAAACCCAATCCCTTAACGCATAACTCAGAATAATCAAATAACATTTGCATAAATCCCCGAACCGATTTTTCTGATATTTGGGAACTCTATTTAGGCAATAATTTTTATATAGCGAAGTTATTTATATTATTTGTTTCATTATTTGATTATATATTTTATATTTGTATTATTAGTTTTTTTTATTTTTCGATTAAATGTCATTTTAGTTTTATCATGTAAGTTACTTCGAGAGGCTTGTATTTTTTTTTACTATTATTCGGTATGAATCATACAATGTGAAAGCTTAGTGAATAATTGTGAATAACAGTAGAAACAAATATATTTTGATTTGTTTTTTCGATATTTCCTCAATTGTCATAGTCAAACAAAAAGAAAGTGCATTAACAGACACTACAATTTAAAAATACAAATAATCATAAATTGTAAAAATTATTAAAACCGAATAACTTGCAAACTCAAAAAACAACCGAACTTGTAATGTACCTTATCTATTTACAAAAAAAAACACACTTTGGTTACTCACAAGAAAGTTAAAAAATTGCACTGAGTTCAGTTTAACAGTTCTATCGATCAATATTTTCATCTAATTTCCTATCGACAACCACAAAATATTATCGTACCTATGGCAACAGCTCGTAACAGAGCTGCATAACTGAATTAGCTGCTCCAAAAATAATACCGATCGAAGCACATTACTACACTACTTACGGTTCGGTTCGCCTCGGTTTGGTTCGCTTCGGTTTGGTTCGTATTCTCTATTCTGCAGTTGTGACCAATTTCATGTAACTAAAACAGCTTTATAGCAATTTATAAGGAAAATACTGTTTGGCCTGCCCAGTTTGTTGATTTACAGGGTGCCTGATAGTCGTGTCAAGTGGACAGCACACAGTTTGTTAATCGAAACTCGTAATTCATAATTCGTTATTTGTAATCCGTGTAATGCGATTGTTTTGTAGGAAATACAAGCATAACAATCTATGTAATAGAAGATAGAAACTAAACAGAAGAAACAAGTAAACAAAACAAAATATAACTGAAACACCTAGAAGGCGTTTTGTAGTTTAATCCATTAAGTGTGTACATTTCGTCATAGTATGTATCCGGTTGATGTATCTTAAAATTTAATATATACTATACGCATAAGTATATATATATAAATATATATATCTATATTTATATATATATACACATATGTATATGTTACGAATTGTTAAAGCTTTTAGAAATATGTTATTTAATTACAGAATGTCTTAAAATTAATTACTAAAACGTTTATAAAACAACAGTTTCAATGTGATCACGTAGAATAAAAAAAAAACATATTAGGTACTATAAAAATGCATAGCAAACCAATAATAAAAATTATAAATTAAAACACACACACAGACAAAATTTAAATCGTAATCGAGAAAACAACAGATAAGCGATATATATGTATAATCTCTAGTGTTAACTCAGTATCACAATTTCAGCTTATTAAATGGATAAACAATACAATATTTATTAATAAAATATTATTAAAGCTGACGAGAATAGAAACAAAAGCAAAAAATAAAAAAAAATAATCATAATTACAAATTAGCGTTGGGATTTTATCGATATTTCCGATATTTTTACTTGGGCTATCGATAATATCGATATTGATGCAGTTGCTTTATGTTCCGCAAATGTTTATATTTGTAGAGTTATAGACATTAATTTAAACAAAAACAAAATTATTTAATTCTCATAAAATCCAATTATATACCTTTTAATTTCCAATTTAATTTTCTAATATAAATTTATTTGCAATCTGTTTTAAGCGAGACAATGGTTGCATTCACCAGGTTACCGCTGCATGAATCGCTCACCCGATAACCGATGAAAGCAACCCTGAATGCAGCATAAAATTGCAGCGCATGCATCATAAAATTTTTCTGATTCATCGCTGCTTTTTCCGCTGCATTCATCGATAGTCGATAAAAACAGCTGATTTCAATTGCAAATGTAAACAAATATAATTAACAAATTGTTTGCATTTTAAAAATTAATTATTTGAAGATTTTTTGCATAAAAGACTGTTGCAAGTTTCAAAATGTATCAAACGCATTCACCAGGTTACATGATGCGTCAGGGTTGCTTTCATCGGTTATCGGGTGAGCGATCCATGCAGCGGTAACCTGGTGAATGCAACCAATGAATATATTTATTTTTTTCATATAGATAATCGCAAACACCTTGTCGATACTTGCGAAATCAACTTTTTATCGATAATATCGATGTTGCATCGATATTATCCCAGCACTATACAAATGCAAGTGCAAAATACTAAGTACCAAGTGCGCTACTCGAATAGACTACCTATGCGACATATGTATGTATGTACATTCGCGGTACATATGTATGTATGCACACTGATAACATCATAATATATTTATGCATCAGAGATATCGGTAGGTGTTAAACGATCTTGAATATAGCGATTTGTGGCATATGTGTGTGTGTGCGTAGAACAACGACAACGGATAACGGATTACAGTTGATTAGAACCATATGTGACAAAACGGAAATGTATAATAATGAATTTATCTTAAATGTTGTTTGGCAAGCATTAATAACTAAAACTATTTTAAACAATTTTGTGAATGAAATATGGAAATAAAGTTTATGAAAATTCGATCAGCATTCATACTCCACTATACCACACACCATTTCATAACTCTCGCTGCTCTTTATCATCTGCTGTGAGTGAGCCAGCGCTTATGTGTGAGTGCTCCCTCTCGTATGCAAAGCAAATTCCAAGAACAATAGCGTGTATTTTTTCTCATTCCACTCATTTTATGCCTATGTCGCAAGCTTGCGAGTTTTTTACACCCCGTATCTATTGAAAAATGGGAAAAACAGGGTTAATAACTTTGTGTGAATGTATGTAACAGGCAGAAGGAGGCGTGGCAGACCCCACACACTATATATATTCTTGATCAGGGAGACGAGCTGAATCGATTTAGCCCTGTCTGTCTGTCTGTCTATACTATATGAACGCTGAGATTTCCTAAACTATAAAACTAGAGAAGCCGTTTTGGTCGCTTTTGAAAGGTGTGTGCCATACTCAGATCATATTAATTTCAAATCTTGGATACCACGCTTCTGCCACCTACAATGAATGAAATAAAATACATTCGCCAATTCAAGAGACACTGAGCTATTTACATAAATTCTGTATTCAGTAGTTGGTAGGTCTATATTATACGCAGATAAGGCTGTTTTCAAATTTTGGATGCCACTCCTCATTTACGCCTTAATCGATAAAAACGGTAATATTGAACATAGAATGTTGTTATTTGGAATATATACTCTCTTCCATTATATTTAACTATTATGAAAAGCGCATAGAAATCGGTTAATAAACACAGGAGTTATTAACGAAACAATATTGCATATTAAATCTGGCACTCAACAAAGTACCCAGAAGAATAATTGCTGCTACGTTTTGTATGACACTTGTACATAATTAGGTACGGGGTATTCTACAGTCGGGCCCGTCCGACTTATCTGCCCCGTCCTATAATTAGACCCTTTTGCTTTAAAAAAGTAAAGAGGGTCTATTAGTTTAGTGCAAAGAGGAAATGTGTGTAACACCCAGAAGGAGGCGTGGTAGACCCCACAAAGTATATATATTCTTCATCAGGACGACAAGTCGAGTTGATATAGCCATGTCCGTCTGTCCGTCTGTCCGTCCGTGTGTGCCTTGCATACGCGGGTAGCTTAGTGTGTGTGCGTCTGATTGTGTTTGTATGTACATATACTCAAAGTAAAGGGTCTCCTACGGTCGGTTACGTCCGACTGTAGCCTCCGTCCCACTGATCTGCCCCGTCCCTATATTTTTTCCTTGGAATTGCTTGCGCTTTGTTGCTGGGTTTTGTCCAAATACAGGCAGTGAGAGAAATGAAGTCTGATTCGCGGCATCAATAAGTCCAGGAATCAAACTTTGAACTTCGTTTTACTTTATGGTCAATTAGTCATGGAAGATGCAAAGGAAGCCAAACCAATCAAGGATTTCTACACTCTTGTTCCAAGCGATTTGGTGAAAATTAAAAATAACTGCCGCTACAACATTACAAACAGTTTAGATGAAGTTAGTGTAATGCTTATTAATTGAGAGTAAAATAAATACGAACACCGTGATTATAAAATATATTTTGTATTATTTTCGTACTCTGTACCCATGTTAAACGGGTAAAAACAGGGTTACGCTTTTTATGGCAGTTTTATAAAATTGTAATTTAAATATAGGGTATAGGATAGTCTAAAGTCGGGTGCGTTCGACTGATCTGCAGCACTGCCTCCGCCTCTTACTGCAGATAACTGTAACTCCACTCTGTAGTCAATTAGACACATACACACCCACACACATGACTCCGCGCGACAGTGTAACAGAGTAGAGCACGCTCATGTGTTTTCGCGAGTTTCTCTAGTTTTTGCCTGTGAAGTTTCTGGAAAAAGCGTAAAACACTTTAGTGGAGGTCAGGCAGGACTTGGAGGTACTCACCAACCACTCGGAGCTTACCCCTGGGTGCGCCGCCGGTATTTGGTAGCAGGTGCTTTCCCCTCAGGCCTGAGATCGGTTGTGGAAGAGGGGGGGAGACGACGGCAATTTTCTCTCCCACTCGCGCTTTCTCTCCACTTTCTCTGCTGCTTTCCTTTATGCCTTTTCCCGCGTTCTGGCCATAACCTGCGCAATTGCAAGTGCAACCGCTGCCATCTGCACCGACAGTGTTGGAAAACGCCCACATTGAAACAGCTGCTACTTCACCCAGAGCTGCAAATCGATCGGAGAGTGTCACAGCAGCAAGCTTTTTTTGGATGAGCTGCAAACTTTGCGCGCCATAGTCAAATTGGAATTTGAATTGGAATCCGAATTAGCGCCATCTAAAACCGAATACTTTACATCTACAAATGTTGCGTACCCCACCCCCCGGAGCCCCCGGGATGTCACCCGACACGGGACCACCCCTCTAGCCCCCGATGCCTACAAGCAATGCGCCCGCTGCAACCAATGCGTTTATATTCACTGCAGTTGGCAATAGCTAAACCCCTAAGAGGAGCAGGGACTTGGTAAGCCCGCCAAGCCAGCAACGGCAGACGCCGCCCAAGAAGCCAAAGAGCGTATCGTCTCCAAGACTACTCATGGCTGAACTGGGTAATGCGCTAAGCGATATTCTATTTATGCTGGAAGAAAAAACGCCGGCGGTCCGCCATATTAACCAGGACATGAAGAGGATGCTGAAGAGGATGAAGGAGATCCAGGAGCAAGTTATCAGCCATCTGGAGGAAGGCAACCCTGCAGATCACCCCCAGCACGAGTGCCCCAAGTGCGTATTAAATGCGCAACAAGGCCCCGACGAGCAAATGGTACAGAGGTCCACGGCGCCAGAAACAACCAGAGGCAGCGACGCGGAAGCCACCATCGATCAGGAGCCAACCCTGGGTTCTGCTACCACAGAAAATCTGCAGAAGCGAAATGAGGAGCAGTGGTGCAAGGTCCCCGACAAGCGGCAAGCCAGGAAACCTAGCACAAAAAAGCGGCCAGATGTGCTCATGATCAGCTCCAGGTCTTTCTTATAGTGATGTCCTAAGCATGGTAACCCGCAGGCAAGACGACAAGCTTAAGGACGTCCAGGGCAAAGTAAGCAGTAAGCAGTTACTCGAGCTGCAGGAAACTGAAACGGAAAAGGAAGACACTAAGACCTTGATGACCGAAATAGAGCAGTGCCTGGGAGACAAGGCGAGCATCCGATCCCTTACTCAAGAATCTAGGCTGCAAATAAGAGATCTAGATGAGCTGGCAAATGCAGAAGAGGTCACAGCAGCGCTGTGTGTGGCATTCACACTTACAAGTGAAACCAGTAAGGACGGAGCTACAGTCGGACGCAACCGACTGTATGAGACCATGTACTTTGTGTTTTCTTCGCTGTTTCTTATCCGTTCGTAATGTAATTAACAGCATCGATGGAAATTTTCATAGACTACGTCCATTAGTGGAAGAATGGAAGGAGTTATCAAAAAACCCAAACTAACTTGATCTGATGGCTACATAGGAAAACATAAATACCAAAATATGATACTTATAGCTCTTATAGTCTGCAATATATTAGTGGTTTCTGATCTATCTTCGCTGTTTCTTTTCCGTCGACAATGTAATTCACAGCATTGACGGATAATGCCATAGGCTGCATGCATGCCAAATCCCAAGTCTGTAGCTTTTAAACTGTGGCTGTAGTGGCACTTACATACATTTATCAAAACCAGTAAGGACGGAGCTACAGTCGGACGTAACCGACAGTAGGAGACCCTGTACTTTGTGTTTTCTTCGCTGATTCTTATCCGACCGTAATGTAATTCACAGCATCGATTGGGATTGTCATAGACTACGTACATGCCACATCCCAAATCTTTAGCTTTAAAACTTGAGCTTTGAAACTGCAAACTGTTGTTAAATTGGTTTTTCGGTTAGCGGAGGAATAAGAGGAGTTATCAAAAAACCCAAACAAACTTGATATGATTGCTGCATAGGAGAACCTAAATGCCCAAAAATTGTATTTCTAGCTCTTATAGTCTGCAAGATCTAGGTGGCTTCTTTGTCTGATCTATCTTCGCTGTTTCTTCTTTGTTCGTAATGTAATTCACAGCATTGATGGATAATGCCATAGGCTGCGTACATGCCAAATTCTAAGTCTATAGCTTTTAAACTGTGGCTGTAGTGGCACTTACATACATTTATAAGAAAATTGTCTGTTACATAACTTCGCTGTTTCTTGTCCGTTTGTAACGTAATTCACAACATCGACGGATAATTCTGTAGGCTACGTACATGCCAAATTACAAGTCTGTAGCTTTATTATTGTGGCCACAGTGGCACATATACGCATTGTGAAAAAGATTGTCTCTTGCATATCTTCGCTATTTCTAATTCAAATCATAAATAATCATATAGCATCGGTAAAGAATACCATAGACTACATACATACCAAATTACAAGTCAGTAGCGCTATTATTGTGGATGCTGTGGCGCTTATTGTTTTCGAGATTTTTGAGATAGGTGTTGATTTTTGATGATTCGCGGATGAAGGAGGCGAGATATCAAAAATCGGAAACAAACTCGTACTGCGTACGATAATAGAGAACCTGCATTCGAAAAAATGGTGTGTCTATCTCTTTTAGTTGCTGAGATCTAGGTGTTCATACGGACAGACGGACAGACGGACAGACACACAGACGGACAGACGGACAGACGGACATGGCTATATCAACTCAGCTCGTCTTCCTGAGTCAGAATATATATAGTTTGTGGGGTCTACCACGCTTCCTTCTGCCTGTTACACACAGCTGTCATTTGCACTAAATTAATAGACCCTTTTACTTTTTTAAAGTACAGGGTCTAAAAATGGTCTGTAACATAACTTCACTGTTTCTTGTCCGTTTGTGATGTAATTCAGAACACCGACGGATAATTCTATAGACTACGTACATTGCAAATTGCAAGTCTGTAGCGTTATTATTGTGGCTGCCGTGGCATATATTAGTATTTTGAAAAAATTGTCTCTTGCATATCTCGCTGATTCTACTTCAAATCATTAATAAATTTATAGCATCGGTGGAGATCACCATAGACTACGTACATGCCAAATTACAAGCAGCTTTATTATTGTGGGTGCTGTGGCGCCTATCGTTTTTGAGATCTTTAAGGTAGGTGTAGTTTCTTGATGATTCGCGGAGGAAGGAGGCGGGATATTAAAAATCTGAAACAAACTCGTGCTGCTTACGATAATAGAGAACCTGCAAGTCAAGAAATTGTGTCTCTATCTCTCTTAGTTGCTGAGATCTAGGTGTTCATACAGACAGACGGACAGACGGACGGACGGACAGACGGACATGACTATATCAACTCAGCTCGTCGCCCTGAGTCAGAATATATATACTTTGTGGGGTCTACCACGCTTCCTTCTGCCTGTTACATACATCGGTCATTTGCACTAAATTAATAGACCCTTTTATTTTTTTAAAATACAGAGTCTAAAAATAAAAATCAAGCCAATGCCTCCAATATTCTAGCCGTTGGCAGAATAAAGATAGGCTGGACGAACTGCAGAATCAAAGAGCAGGACAGCACTCCGAGATGCTTATAGATCAGTAATTTCCGGTTTTAACCAGGTTTCGGTCAATACAACTACTTGAAATTCAAAGGATACGCTATTTACATATAAGGTAGATAGTTTAGTATTCAGACCACGGACATTTTGGTAGGCTACAGAAAGAAAAGAAGTTAGTGTTTTTGGCTTGTCGCTACTAGTTGATG
>JAWNNJ010000532.1:0-11074 GCA_035045125.1 Hypselothyrea guttata
TTGAGGATCCTGTCGGAGTCTGCCTTAAATAGCCAACGGCTAACCCTTGGTTAGACAATGATACAGTTCTATATGTAACACGCCATAGGCCGTTGCATATTATTAAAAAAAAAAAAAAAAAAAATTGTGTCTTAATTAACATTTTTGTTTTAAAATATATATACATCTTTGACTTAAGGCTTATTTCATGCTTCCTTTTTGTTTTTGCGGTATTGCTTTGGTACCATCTTTTCCCCTTAAAAATTGATTGCTGATTGTTGCTTATCTAATAATTGAAGATTCAATTGATTGATTACCATTGTGCTTTGATTAACATTTTTATATTAGAGTATTGAGATGCATATACAATTTTGTTTTTGTTTCTTTCTTTGTTTCTATACTTTCTTTATTTCATATCATTTTAAATATCATTTTATTAATGCGTCATATGCTTCTTAATTATCAACTATTATTTAGCTATCTATTTATTTATTAACTAATGTTACATAAGGATCAATGATAACTAGTCATTGTGTTTTTAACTAGCATTCCTATATTAAAGTATAAATACATTTAGTTTATTGTTTCTTCTTTTAATTTCTTCATTTTAATTGTATCGCTTGTCTTATATTGTTTTGCTTCGCTCCACTTTAATTTAATTTATATCCTTTCTCGTTAATTATTGATTGATTGATTGATTGATGATTGATCGATTGTTATATATTGCTAATGATTGACTGTTGTCTGTTGGCTAGTTAATTGTTACCTGTTGAATTATTTTGTTGACAACAGTAGATGGCCATTTTATCTTGACTAACACTCCTATATTGGACAAAATTTATTGCTCCATTAGTGCTTCAATGCTTCAATATTTCTTTATTTTACTTTATTTATTTTACACACTTTCTCCTTAATTATCAATTGTTATTTAATTAATTAATATTTTCTAAATACCAATGGCAACAAACTATTGTGTTTTGTGTAATAAGTATTAACCAACATCCTTGTACTCACACCTCTCCTTAATTATTAATCATTATTCATTTATTTATCTACTTATTTATTTATTTATTGACTTATTGATTTAATTTTTGATTTATTTGTTTATTTATTTATTTATTAATTTATTTATTTTATTAAATTATTTATCCATTTGTCTTTTTACCTGTTTATTTTCTTATTTATTTCTTTATTTATCTTTTTATCTTTTTACCTATTCATCTAACTATTTATCTAACTATTTATTTATCTATCTATCTATCTATCTATAATCCATTTATCTATTTGTCCATCTATTTATTTATTTATTTATTACCTATCTTTTTATCTACCTATCTATTTATCTATCTACCTATTTATCTATTATTTATTTATTTATAAATTTATCTTTTATCTTTTTATTTATTTATTCATTTATCCATTTATCTATCTACCTACCTATTTATCTACCTAACTATCTATTTATTTATTTATTTATTTATATTTTCATCTATTTATTTATTTATTTATTTATCTATTCACATTTATCTATCTATTTATTTATTTATTTATTTATTTATATATCTATCTATCTATCTACTCATCTATCTATCTATTTATCTATCTATCTATTTATCTATCTATATTTTTATCTATTTACCTATTTATTTATTTATTTATTTATCTATCTACCTAGTTATCTATATATCTAGTTATCTCTTTATCTATCTATCTATCTATTTATCTTCTTATCTATTATCTATTTATCTATGATTTATTTATCTTTTTATCTATTTATTCATTCATCTATCTACCTATTTATCTATCTATTTACTTATCTATTTATTTATTTATTTACTTATTTATATCTATATTCTCATCTATTTATCTATTTATTTATTTATCTTTTCATCTATTTATCTATTTATTTATTTATCTTTTTATCCATTTATCTATCTATTTATTTATTTCTCTATCTATCTATTTACATATTTACCTATTTATATATCTATCTATTTATCTATTTAACTTTCTACCTACTTATCTATTTATTTGTTTATCCATTTATCTTTTTACCTGTTTATATATCTATCTATTTATCCATCTATCTATCTATCTATCTATCTGTTTATCTAACTATCTATTTATTTATTTATCTATACTTGTACTAACAACAACCCAATAAATAACTCGAAATTAAAAATAAAACCATTAATATATAACTGAAACTACTTAAGACAATTTATGTGTTCGTAGTCACAGTAGAATAACAATTTAATACTTATAAACAATTAATAAATACTAAACATCACTATTTCACCAATATTCTATTTTATTCTATCTTCAAACTAACTATATACGTGAAACTGCTAAAATTACTTAAGACAAACTCTGTGTTCGTAGTCTCAGCGGTCTCAGTAGCCTAACATTTTACTACTAATTTACTATCTCTATTCTTTTATACTTCTACTATTACCTTCTCTACTTTTACTTATTCACTCTTTTATACCACTTCTCCTCTATCATCAATTATTACTCTTACTACTACTAATAACTCTTAAATAATCAATGGTAACTATAATTACTATTGCTAAATACTTATACTTATACTAATACTAATAATAACCCAACAGATAACTCAAATTTAAAAATAAAATTATTAATATAAACTGAAACTACTTAAGACAATTTATGTGTTCGTAGTCTTGGTGGCATAACAACTTAATACTCATAAACAATTAATAAATACTAAACAACACTTACCTATACCCTATTCTATTCTATCCTATCCTATTCTATACTATTATCTTAACTTCAAACTAAATCTACTAAAAATACATCTGAAATTACTTAAGACAAATTTTGTGTTCGTAATTTCAGTAGCCTAATATCTTACTATTACTATTACTGCTATCATTTCTATCTTATCCTACTTCTAAATTCACTATTACTGCTATCACTTATTAACTTTCATGCTATTTTTCTTTTCTTTTCCTGTATTTCCTTTATTACTAACTTACAAACAACAAAACCAATGATTATTAAACCTTCCGTTTAAGGTTTAATAAAACAAAACAGCCAAATTACTAGTATACTGCCGATTTGTATACAACACCATACCTACAGTTCCTACGTGGTCTACTGAATTGTAGCGCGAGTAGGGGTACGGCATACGAGATACCAATAGCCTCTGGCTATCCGTGGTTTATCTCGGGCCTCCGTATACATATGCGATGTGGCAACAGGCCTGCGCATAGATTAAAAAAAAAAAAAAAAAATAACTCTTAAATAATCAATGGTAACTATAATTACTATTGCTAAATACTTATACTTATACTAATACTAATAATAACCCAACAGATAACTCAAATTTAAAAATAAAATTATTAATATAAACTGAAACTACTTAAGACAATTTATGTGTTCGTAGTCTTGGTGGCATAACAACTTAATACTCATAAACAATTAATAAATACTAAACAACACTTACCTATACCCTATTCTATTCTATCCTATCCTATTCTATACTATTATCTTAACTTCAAACTAAATCTACTAAAAATACATCTGAAATTACTTAAGACAAATTTTGTGTTCGTAATTTCAGTAGCCTAATATCTTACTATTACTATTACTGCTATCATTTCTATCTTATCCTACTTCTAAATTCACTATTACTGCTATCACTTATTAACTTTCATGCTATTTTTCTTTTCTTTTCCTGTATTTCCTTTATTACTAACTTACAAACAACAAAACCAATGATTATTAAACCTTCCGTTTAAGGTTTAATAAAACAAAACAGCCAAATTACTAGTATACTGCCGATTTGTATACAACACCATACCTACAGTTCCTACGTGGTCTACTGAATTGTAGCGCGAGTAGGGGTACGGCATACGAGATACCAATAGCCTCTGGCTATCCGTGGTTTATCTCGGGCCTCCGTATACATATGCGATGTGGCAACAGGCCTGCGCATAGATTAAAAAAAAAAAAAAATTATCTTGACTAACACTCCTATATTGGACAAAATTTATTGCTCCATTAGTGCTTCAATGCTTCAATATTTCTTTATTTTACTTTATTTATTTTACACACTTTCTCCTTAATTATCAATTGTTATTTAATTAATTAATATTTTCTAAATACCAATGGCAACAAACTATTGTGTTTTGTGTATTAAGTATTAACCAACATCCTTGTACTCACACCTCTCCTTAATTATTAATCATTATTCATTTATTTATCTACTTATTTATTTATTTATTGACTTATTGATTTAATTTTTGATTTATTTGTTTATTTATTTATTTATTAATTTATTTATTTTATTAAATTATTTATCCATTTGTCTTTTTACCTGTTTATTTTCTTATTTATTTCTTTATTTATCTTTTTATCTTTTTACCTATTCATCTATTTACCTATATATCTATTTATCTAACTATCTATTTATCTATCTATCTATCTATAATCCATTTATCTATTTGTCCATCTATTTATTTATTAATTTATTACCTATCTTTTTATCTACCTATCTATCTATCTATCTACCTATTTATCTATTATTTATTTATTTATAAATTTATCTTTTATCTTTTTATCTATTTATTCATTTATCCATTTATCTATCTACCTACCTATTTATCTACCTAACTATCTATTTATTTATTTATTTATTTATATTTTCATCTATTTATTTATTTATCTATTTATCTATTCACCTATTTATCCATTTATCTATCTATTTATTTATTTATTTATTTATTTATATATCTATTTATCTATCTACTCATCTATCTATCTATTTATCTATCTATATTTTTATCTATTTACCTATTTATTTATTTATTTATTTATCTATCTACCTAGTTATCTATATATCTAGTTATCTCTTTATCTATCTATCTATCTATTTATCTTCTTATCTATTATCTATTTATCTATGATTTATTTATCTTTTTATCTATTTATTCATTCATCTATCTACCTATTTATCTATCTATTTACTTATCTATTTATTTATTTATTTATTATTTATATCTATATTCTCATCTATTTATCTATTTATTTATTTATCTTTTCATCTATTTATCTATTTATTTATTTATCTTTTTATCCATTTATCCATTTATCTATCTATTTATTTATTTCTCTATCTATCTATTTACCTATTTATCTATTTACATATTTACCTATTTATACTATCTATTTATCTATTTAACTTTCTACCTACTTATCTATTTATTTGTTTATCCATTTATCTTTTTACCTGTTTATATATCTATCTATTTATCCATCTATCTATCTATCTATCTATCTGTTTATCTAACTATCTATTTATTTATTTATCTATACTTGTACTAACAACAACCCAATAAATAACTCGAAATTAAAAATAAAACCATTAATATATAACTGAAACTACTTAAGACAATTTATGTGTTCGTAGTCACAGTAGAATAACAATTTAATACTTATAAACAATTAATAAATACTAAACATCACTATTTCACCAATATTCTATTCTATTCTATCTTCAAACTAACTATATACGTGAAACTGCTAAAATTACTTAAGACAAACTCTGTGTTCGTAGTCTCAGCGGTCTCAGTAGCCTAATATTTTACTACTACTTTTACTATCTCTATTCTTTTATACTTCTACTATTACCTTCTCTACTTTTACTTATTCACTCTTTTATACCACTTCTCCTCTATCATCAATTATTACTCTTACTACTACTAATAACTCTTAAATAATCAATGGTAACTATAATTACTATTGCTAAATACTTATACTTACACTAATACTAATATTAACCCAACAGATAACTCAAATTTAAAAATAAAATTATTAATATAAACTGAAACTACTTAAGACAATTTATGTGTTCGTAGTCTTGGTGGCATAACAACTTAATACTCATAAACAATTAATAAATACTAAACAACACTTACCTATACCCTATTCTATTCTATCCTATCCTATTCTATACTATTATCTTAACTTCAAACTAAATCTACTAAAATACATCTGAAATTACTTAAGACAAATATTGTGTTCGTAATTTCAGTAGCCTAATATCTAACTATCACTATTACTGCTATCATTTCTATCTTATCCTATTTCTAAAATCACTATTACTGCTATCACTTATTAACTTTCATACTATTTTCTTTTCTTTTCCTATATTTCCTTTATTACTAACATACAAACAACTTACAAACAACAAAACCAATGATTATTAAACCTTCCGTTTAAGGTTTAATAAAACAAAACAGCCAAATTACTAGTATACTGCCGATTTGTATACAACACCATACCTACAGTTCCTACGTGGTCTACTGAATTGTAGCGCGAGTAGGGGTACGGCATACGAGATACCAATAGCCTCTGGCTATCCGTGGTTTATCTCGGGCCTCCGTATACATATGCGATGTGGCAACAGGCCTGCGCATAGATTAAAAAAAAAAAAAAATAACTCTGTTCAAAGTGAATAAGGACAGAACTTACTGACTCTAAGTACCTGTGCACGCACTGGAAAAGAGCTACAAATTACACCTATGCACACACTGCATAAATTCAGCTAAACTAAGCCTAATCGGGACTTGTCTTGATTTCCAAGAATTTTACTAACCACAACTAACAATGCACTGACTACTATAACAGTAGTCAAAATAATTCACCCCCACATCTTATCAATGCCATAACTACCCTGAAAAGTAGTTAATCGATAAGATACCAATACTGTATTTCTAAATACACCCGCAGTTTAATTCCTCGTGGTCCACTTGATGGCGCTTGAGGATCCTATCGGAGTCTGCCTTAAATAGCTAACGGCTATCCCTTGGCTAGACAATGATACAGTTTTATATGTAGCACGCCATAGGCCGTTGCATATTATTAAAAAAAAAAAAAAATTACATTCAAACATATATATATATATATATATATATATATATATATATGTGTGTGTATATATTATATATTATTTTTTTATTTATTGTCAACTAATGGCAGTCGACCAAGTAATTAAAAAAAAATTAATTAAAATATGAACGTAAAATTATAATATAACTACATTAAAGTACAGGATCTAAATATATTAAATTTTAATTTGTTTGTAGAAATTCATTTCAAAATATTTTAAATATGATTTTATAAAACTGTCGTACATATAAAGAGTAGCTGCAATGCTTCTTCTTACTCTTTTTGGATGCCATGCTGTAAGAGGACGAGCGTGGCAACGACTGCAATATTATTTTGCTTATAACCCCTGTGATTATTAACCGATTTCAATGCGCTTATTAGGATTGTTAAATATAATAAAAGAGAGTTTATATTCCGAATAACACATTCTATGTTCAATATTACGCTCGTTATTTCAGTCGGACGTAAACCGCCACGTTCTGCCAGTTACATACATTCGCACAAAGTTATTAATCCCGTTTTTCTTAATTTTCAATGGACCAGGGTATAATAAAACATACAAAACACAAACATATGTCATTAGCACTAAATTTTGAAGTTCAGGGTACAGGTAACCTCTTTTTTATACCCTGTGCCCATTTGAAAAATGGGAAAACAGGGTTAATAACTTTGTGCGAATGTATATAACAGCCAGAAGGAGGCGTGACAGACCCCACAAAGTATATACATTCTTGATCAGGATGACAAGCTGAGTCGATATAGCCATGTCCGTCTGTCTGTCCGTCTGTCCATCTGTCCATCTGTCCGTCTGTCCGTCTGTTTGAACGCGTCGATCGCACCAACTATTAGAGCTAGAAAAGCCGTTTTGGTCATTTCTGAAAGGTGTATACCATACGCAGAACAAGTTTACTTCAAATCTTGGATGCCACTCCCCTTCCGCCAACAACGAGCATAAAAAGAATTCATTCGCCAATTTAAGAGACACAAATTGAGTTATATAAATTCTGTTTTCAGTTGTTCGTAGGTCTATATCAGGCGCAGATAGGGCTTTTTTTTAATTTTGGTTGCCACGCCCATTTTACGCCCCAATTCATAAAAACTGAATAACAAGCGTAATATTGAACATAGAACGTTGTTATTCGGTATATATACTCTCTTCTATTATATTAAACTTTCCTGAGAATCGCATTAAAATCTATCAATAAACACAGGAGTTATAGGCGAAACAATATTGCATGCGTTGCGCGCTCGCTCACTAGCAGCGCGGCCAATTAAGCGGCACATATAAGAAACGTAGCAGAGAAAGCATTGCTGCTACGCTGCCTATGACAGTTTTATAAAATTTTATAAAAAATATAGGGCACAGGGTATAAGACAGTCGGGCCCGTCCGACTGATCTGCTTCGCCCATTCTGGTTTTTCATTAAATTCATCCATGTTTGGTTTTTTGGGCGTTATTTTGCATTACAAATTATTTAGGATCAAAATTGGACAAATAAAAATTTCTTAGCCTTTGGTATGGTCAAGAAAAAGGGCTTAATGACATAAAAATTTCTTGAAAACACGTTTTTGGCTCTAGAATCTACATTTTTTCACCAAATTCATCCATGTTTGGTTTTTAGGCGTTATTTTTCATTAAAAATTATTTAGGATCGAAATTGGACAAATAAAAATTTTCAAATTTTTTTTAGCACTGGTATGGTCAAGAAAAAGGGTTTAATGCCATAAAAGTTCTTGAAAACACGTTTTTAGCTTTTGAATCTACATTTTTTCACCAAATTCATCCATGTTTGGTTTTTTAGGTGTTATTTTGCATTACAAATTATTTATAATCAAAATGGAACAAATAAAAATTATCGAGCTTTTTAGCCCTTGGTATGGTGTAGAAAAAGGGTTTGATGATATAAAAATTTCTTGAAAACACGTTTTGGGCTCTAAAATCCACATTTTTTCATTAAATTCAACCATGTTTGTTTTTTGGGCGTTATTTTGCATTACAAATTATTTAGGATCAAAATTGGACAAATAAAAATTTTTTAGCCTTTGGAAATGTCAAGAAAAACGGTTTGATGAGATAAAAAGTTCTTGAAAACACGTTTTTGGCTATAGAATCTACATTTTTTCACCAAATTCAACCATGTTTGGTTTCTTAGGTGTTATTTTGCATTACAAATTATTTAGAATCAAAATGGGACAAATAAAAATTATAATGAAGTTTAACTAAATTTGCTTTTTCTGGGAGTCATGGAAAACGGAGATGACCGTTATATAGTTCAATAGTAGCCAAGGGTTCGCGAATATTCAGTTATAAATGAATTAATTCAAATTAATTAATTTAGTTCACTAAATTTCGTCCAGTTCTAGTCGTCCAGTCCATTTAATAAATGAATGTCTGCAACAGTGAACTTTCCGTGATAAGTGATTGAGCAAGTGAAAATGGATTTTGTTTAAGCCCGTTAGAATTCAAATACCTCATAATTTAGAAAATTCCATTGAATTTTTAAAACTTGCCCAAGTTGCAAATCTGTAACATGGCAATAGAATATGTTGTCAATGTATTATATTTATGGCCATAATTTACAATTGACTTGATCTGCGTCCTGTATTTATCTATCTACATTTTTAAAATGGCTTCTCTTACAGACAGACGGATATTGCCAAATCCACCCACCTCGTTGCCCTATGGTGTCTGACATGACTCCTTTCCACGGCCATCTCTACACACAATAACACAAGTACACACAAATTTTTGTTCGAACATTCACTATATTTAAGAGAAATATGTACATACAAACACAATCAGACGCACACACACTAAGCTACCTGCGTATGCAAGGCACACCACCCCCCCTCTGCCTAGTGCGGCAAATTGTCTGTGGCACATGTTCGCTGTTTCTTATCCGATCGAAACAAAATTCACAGCGTCGATAGAAAATGTCATAAACTAGTTAAATCCCAAATTACAAATCAATAGCTTTAAAACTGTGGCTACAGCAGCTTTTTGCGGTTTGCGGGGGAAGGGGGGAGGTATCCAAAATCTAAAACAAACTCGTGCTGCTTACTGATTAGGAGAACCTAAATCCCAAATATGGTGTCTCTAGCGCTTATAGTTGCTGAGATCTAGGTGTTCATACAGACGGACAGACAGACAGACAGACGGACAGACGGACAGACAGACAGACGGACAGACGGACAGACGGACAGACGGACATGGCTATATCGACTCGGCTTGTCGTCCTGATCAAGAATATATATACTTTATGGGGTCTGCCACGCCTCCTTTTGGGTGTTACACACATTTCCTCTTTGCACTAAACTAATAGACCCTTTTTACTTTTTTAAAGTAAAGGGTCTAAAAAGAGCAGTGAAGTAAGTGTGAGAAAGTGCGCATTCCGTGAGAAAAATCTTAAACTACTACAAACTTCGCGCTTCCTATGGTACACTTGAATTAATGAACCAATAGTTTAGCCGGCATATAGTTTTGTCATTTACTAATTCAACAGATATCTAAGGTCTTTGATGTTTGATTAGATGTCCAATACCCAGAATGACTAGCCAAGCTTACCACTCCAAATTCTAGATAATTATGCTGGGTATGAGAGTACTTGAGAAATGTTCTATATTACAATTTTCAACGAACCGAAAAACGACCCGTTTTTAAAGTTCAGCATCATCAGCAAGACTATGGAGCAAGGGATGGACAATGGTCACTGAGTTTAACCCTTTTGCGTGTCAGCCAATTAACATTGCAACTTTAACACTTGACCAATTATGGGGTTAGTACTGGTTTGTTATTGTTCTAATTGAAAGTCAAAGAGTGTAAATAACTAGCATTTGTTTGACCGAAAGGCAAAAATTAAATGAAACAGTTGTCCAAAAAGTGCACACTTCAAACAGGTTCAACAAATGGCTGCATTTTTCGAAAACCGATGAACAGATGATACTGTAATCAGTGTGAAATTTTTCGGCCACGTTTAAAGTTACACTAGAAAATGGTTGTATTAATATACACTATTTAATATCATCTATAGGTTGAGAAATGATAGAAAATTGCAATATTTTAATATAAAAAAAAAATATTTTAATTTATATTTTAATAATAAATAAATAATAAAATGAAATTATATTAATATTAATATTCCAAAAGTTTTATTTTATACTTATTATAATTAACTTAATAT
>JAWNNJ010000533.1:0-20918 GCA_035045125.1 Hypselothyrea guttata
CTGCCACTGCCACTGCTGCTGCTGGTGTGTCGTGCGAGCACTCGGCCGTCGGCGGCGATGGCTTAGCGGCCGCCTTGGCCGGTTCGCGTTCAAACTCGGAAATGGGCGCGGGTACAGTCACCGGCGTGTTGGCTAGTGCCGGCGTCGCCGATGCCGCCCTCACGCGAGTGTCAGTGAACGACGATGTCGTGACCCGACCAATACACTCTGTCATCACTAGTGGACCCGAAGTGTGCACTGCTTTGCCGACGCGGCTCTCGTCGTCGCTGTCGGCTTCAGTGACGTCGCTGGCGTCCACTACCACCTCTTCGTCATCGCCAGCGCCGCCGTTGCCGAAGCGCGGCCGCCTCGCAACCAAAACGCGCTCCATGCATTCATCAATGTCGGCCATGTCGCTCGACTCGGACTCGGAGGACGCCTGGAACTCCACATCCGACGACGAGGAACTGGCTCGGCTGGCCGATAGGAGCGAGGAGCCGCCGACGACATCAGCACCACCATCACCATCGCAGCAATGCCAACAACAATCATCGTCATCACCGTCATCCGGCCAATCACCCATCGTCCTCACCCAGGTAAGAGTAACGCGAGCGGCGGCTGTTGCTGCCGCTTCGGCTCTGCCTTCCACATTCGACTCGGTTATCAATTGTGGTCCCTCGCTGTCGCCGCCAACCACGTCGGCGTCGGCTGCAGCTGCTGCCGCCGCCAAAGCGGCCACTGACAAGCTGCGCAACGTGGTGGCAGCGATCAACGGGAGCGACGACGACAAAACTACACCGTCATCAACGGACATTGAGCCGGCACCGGAAGCTGAGGCGGCCTCAGCATTCACCGACGTGTCCATTCTCACGAACAAACCGTGGACGCCCTGCTGGAATGATGACAGCGACTCGGAGTCGCCATCGCTGTCTGAGCGCTCGGCACTGTCGTCGCTCCGTAATCCGTCCAAGGCGGTTGCCATGGACGAGGACGATTATGATAGTGATGACAGTGACGAACGCCCTGCCATCGATGTCGACCCTGAGCATGCCATCGCCACAGGCAGCGCAGTCAATACGGTACGCTTCGTGGGTCTGAGCACCAGTTCGGCGGCTGCACTTGTCGCCTCCGCTGGCCACGACGCCCAAACGTCCCCCAAACCGCCGTTGATCTGGACAGACGTGTCCATCAACGCATCGATCAAGTTACAGCTTGACATCAGCTGTCGTCGAGAAAAAGATGCTTTCGTGCTGGCGCACCTCGGTAGAAGGACGCGCGTAGCGGCCAGGACGCTGACCGCCTACCGCCGACTTGTGCGTGTGCTCGACATTAACAATGTGGGGTATCACACATACCAGGAGCGCTCCAGCCGCAGCCTCCGCGTCGTGGTGCGGGGTCTGCATCCGACGACTCCAGCTGATGCAATCCGTAAAGAACTACTCAACAACGGCCTGGTAATGCGCGGTATCCATAACCCGACTTACAAGAGCAAGTCGGGCGCCGGCGTATACAGGCCCCATCTGCATTACATCGAGCTGGATCCCAGCTCTGAGCGCAGCCCGGAAATTTTTAAAATCCGTGTGCTGTGCGACCAGCTCATCAAGGTCGAATGGCCACACCGGCAGCCTGGCTCTGTTGTTCAGTGCCAGCGCTGCCAGAACTTCCATCACACGGCTCGCTACTGCAACCATCAACCGGTTTGCGTCAAATGCGGCCAAAATCACTTTACCAACGAATGCCCAAAGCCACCGGGCACTCCGCCTCGGTGCGGCAACTGCCAAGGTGCCCACACCGCCAACTTCCGGGGCTGCCCCCGCTTCCAGCGTGCCCTGGCCAATCGGCGTCCGACCCAGTCCGCCGGTCCGGCCGCCACTGCCAGCTTGGGTGCAGCCACCGCCCCTACTACCACCGTCAACACCAACAAGCAGCAGCAACGCCGTGCGCCGGCCACTGCTGCGCCGGCTGGAGTGGTCAGCCGTCAGCCAGCCACTCTGGGCCAAACTTCACCTCAGGCCCCAGCCTCGGCGCCAGCAAAAGAGCCGCCGTCGTTGCTGTTGTCGTCCAAGACGCCCTCATCATCAACAGACGTTGCTCCCGCCAAAGATGCAACGCCCCCCACTGCAATCATCACCAAGCTCGCTACCGTCGCTCCCGCTCCCGCTCCCACTCCCATGGAGTGTTCATCTGAGCCTCCAGTGCCTCAGCCGCAGACGACGTCGTCGTCGTCGTCGTCATCATCGCGGCCCATCCAACCGCCCGCCTCAACGGGCAGAGTCGCTACAACAGCGACCGGTATTGGCCGGACGCAGAGGAGAGCGAGACAGCGAGCACAGGCCCGCCTTCGGGCGGCACTCAAGCGTCAGCAACAGACGGGGCAGCAGCAACAACAACAGCAGCCCCAAGACCAACTGTCACCATCAACGCTGCAACGACGACAACAGCCACAACAACCATCATCATCAACTGCCCGCACCCCTGGCAGCATTAATCCCGGCAACTCTGGCCGCCGTCGCGGCAGAACGAGAGCAGGCATAGGTGCCAACGGCGCATCGGGAATCGTGTCGGGCGACAGTGGCGTCACCGCCGTCGTCGCCGCCGATCTCCCAGCGCTCGCCGGCAATGTTGTGCGCTCCATGCAGGTGTTCCTGCAGAGTGTGCAGCATTTGGCCGGCCCTTCACCTCCTTTGCCGCCGTCGTCGCCGGCGGTCTCGTCGTCATCCATGCCAGGTCAACAAAGGAGCCGCCAACGCCGCCGCTCCCGACGACCACCACCACCACCATCACCATTGGCACCTCCTGCCACGGCCACGGCCACAGCATCATCATCAACAACGGCAAGCAGGGCCAACGGCCGGGCGCCCCTACCGCCCTCCTCGTCGTCATCGTCTTCACATGCCGCCACTACGGCAATGGACGTGGACGAGAATGCGGACATTGACGCCCAACTAATGCCCCCGCCGCCAGCTCCACCACAGCCACCAATGCCAGCTGAAGCGCCGCCCGCCCACGCGCCGCCGGCAGCCTCAAGCCCGGCATGTTCAACATCCCCCACAGACCCAGCGTCTAGTGCCACCGATGCTGGCGATGCTGGCGTTGCTGGCGATGCAGCCGACGACGACAACGAGGTGTCTATTGTATTCACCTAATCGTCGTCCACATCGCCACCACCACCACCCTTTCAGCGTCAACCACTCACCAAGGCCGCCGCATCACACCAAAGCTGACGGCCTTCCATTCTATGTCATCACTCTGCTGCCTTGTTGCACAGATCGCACCCTCGTCTCGACTGGCGCAGGCGTCGGCATTCACTCGTATATACACATTTGTATATATCGAAGTTGAGTGCACACGACGACTGCGTCAAAGTCGTCTCAAATTTCCCGCCAAAATGCTCGCGGGGAAAACTCTTGCACCTCCTCACTTTCAATTCCTCTGAACTTTCTCTCAGAGGCAATTGCATCACACGCTCGCATCATCAATAAATTGATTGATTTTTTCTATTAAAATCAATCAATTTACTCACTCTGCCATCAATGTTCTGGCACTGGAGCGGCCATTCGACGCGGCGTCTTGCCGCTGCGTTGCTGTTGGTTGCTGCAGCAGATTGGTTTAGTGTCTCTGCCTGCTGGCCTCGGCCGTCTACCTGTCGACTCTGCCGAATGCCCTGGCATTCGCTGAGAGTCTTCAGGTGCGGCTCGGGGCTAGCAGGCAGCGATACTCCTGCTCGCTCACTCTCGCAGCTGGGCTCGCGTCAGCGCGATAAGCCGGTTTTCGGCCAGAACACACACACACCTCTGCCAACAACAAAAGTATCTGTGTGATGAGCAGTAGAGCAGCAGCTGTGCCGCAGTGTGAGTGTATCTCTCTGGTACACACCCAATCACACTCGTCACGCCCTCTCTCTCTCACACTCGTACCCAATGCACACAAAAGCACTCGGTTGCCGACTGCACCAAAGTCGGCTGCCGAACTGCTTCGTCAACAACTGAATCTCTGATTTAAATTTGGATTTTGTTTATTAACATTTCTCTTGTGTTTGTTTCCGAGGTTCACTGAGGATCGTTCGTGGCTGTTGGCCGGCCACATCAGCTGTCCGGGATCGAGAGCCCTCTCCCGCAGCTGGCCGGCCACCATACAACAAGGATGATCCGACTCTAGGCCCACCGAAGCCTGCCCATCTCTCGGCCAGAGTTAAGCAGCCTACCACTGCCGGAAGACGTCTCCCAGCACGGTGGCCGCTCCAGCCGTTCAACAGTTCATCCCTGGCAATTGCCAAAAAATTAAAATACTTTATAATCAATATATGTGTGTAATGTGTGATGCGTGTGCAGCTGCCGCGCCCCTGAGTGGGCTGAGCATCTCGCCCACTCTGACAACGGCCACACACGCTCACACACACACAAATACAACACACACATAAGTATCACCGAGCAGCAGCTCTCTAAGCCGGCTGCTCTAGAACTTTGCCATAAATTAGATTTTAATTTAAATTTTGGATTTATTTATTAATATTTCTTTCATTTAAATTAGAATCGGAACAACAACAAATGTCATCAAGATCTGCCTGGATTGGAATATTTCGTCCGGCGGCAGCAACTTTCACTCCATCATCCCGCTGATCCTGGCCAGCTTGGCCGTGCCCAGCTCGAGGATCGAGGGTTCTCTTTGAGTTTGGCCGGCCGCGGCAGAGATGCAATCCAAAAGGCCCACCTGGTGGGCAGGGAAACATCTGGATGGCCGGGCAGCCTACCCGAGCACGCAGAGGACGATCAGACGTTTCCGTCAAACCGTCCCCCGGCCCGGTGGCTGCCTCAGCCGACCCAGAATCCACCACTGACAATTGTCAATAAACACGCTTTTGGCCGCTCCAGGCCATCGTCATCAACTGGTTCAAAATCTCCGGATTTATGGTTCACAATCGCCTCTGAGGAGTCGGATCCGGCGTCGAAGCGGACGCAATCGCAAGATTTCGATAACCGCCTTTGCCGCATTCCGCCCTCGGCCACCAAGAGTCTAGAGTTTGTGCATCTGAAATAATGCTGCACAGACTTTAGTTTGCAAATCAGTCATCAAGTCCGCAATGAGGACAATACTTTCTCTCTCACCTTCCAGATCAGATCGTGTTCCTGCTCCTGCTCCCGTACCTGATGCTGCTCCAGCTCCAGTTCCAGTTCCAGTTCCAGCTACAGTTCTGTTCCTGCCTCACCTGTTAGTCATCATCGTCGCCGTCGCCGCCGCCTCCAGGAGTTTGGGGGGTGTGTGTGTGTGTGAGTACAGGGCCTCTGCAACCAGCCGCCGTCGGCAGTACCTGTCACCGGGGAAAAGCAGTCAGTAAGCCGGTCTGCTGCACGCCTCTCACTCGCACACTGACGCACACACTCACCCACACTCTCACATCATCAAGCTGCCGAAGCCGCCGCCTGACTCGAAGCGAGTCCGAGCCGACGTCCTCGTCGTGTCGTATCGTCGTCGTGGGATCGTCCATCCGTCATCGTCGACGTCGTCGTCGTCGCCGTCGCCGCCATGCTCCTCGTCCTTGGGTCGCTGTCGAAGCCACAGCCCCCACACCAGTCATCAAGTCCAAGACAAGGACAATACTTTCTCTATCTCACCTTCCAGATCAGTTCGTGTTCCTGTTCCTGTTCCTGCTCCACCAGTTCCAGTTCCAGCTACTGCTCTGTTCCTGCCTCACCTGTTAGTCATCATCGCCATCGTTGCCGTCGCCGTCGCCTCCAGGAGTTCGGGGGTGGTGGGTGTGTGTGTACTGAATGCCTCTGCACAGCCGCCGTCGGCAGTACCTGTAACCGGGGAAAAGCAGTCAGTAAGTCGGTCTGTTGCATGCCTCTCGTTCACACACTCTCTCATCTCACTCCTGGCCGGATCGCCGTCATCATCATGCTGCAGAAGCTGCAGTTCAAACTCCACCTGGATCATCAAAATATGTATATATTTTATACTCACCTCGTCCCGTCCGCCTGCCGTCCGTCAGCTTGTCTGCTGATGATGCTGTTGCCGCAGTCTGGATCGTCCGTCCGTCGTGCTGCCGTCTGCTCCACATCAGTTCCAGATTCTGCCGTTTTTACGCCTGCCTGCAACACACCTACCAGATGCCACCCTGCCTGCGCCCTGTTCGGCCGCCGTCGTCATCCGTCTGGAGCCACAGCCTGGACCGTCCGTCCGCCGCGCTGTTGCGAATCGCCCTCTTGTTGCGAACCGCTCCACGGTCTTTGTTGCCACCACCGCCGCCAGTTCCCGTCGCATCCAGTCTACGTTCTACTTACCTGCCATCACGCATACGCCCAGCCGGTTGGCTGCGTTAGGAGCCACAGCCTGGACCGTCCGTCCGCCGTGCTGTCTGTCAGTCTGTCTGCCGTGCTCCACGTTCCCGTTCAGCCGCTACTCACCCGTTTGCTGCTCACCAGTTCCTGCTCATCGTCACCAGTGTGTGCTGTGTGGCGTGAGTGGTGCTGCCGTGCTGCTGCTCCTGCCATGACAAACACCATCTTAGTCTGCAGTCAGTCAGCCAATCAGCCGCCCACTCACACTCGTCCACAGCACACTGCATCATCGCATTCTTCACATCGTCACCATGCCAGCGAGAATCCAGCCGTCTAGATCGTCGTGGGAGGAGGCGTCCAGGATCGTCCATCCGTGTGTGTCGCCTGCTCCCACACACAGCGACCCAGGAACGCTGTTTGTCGCTCGCTGCCGCCGCCAACGCTCCTCGCCGCGCTCAGCTGCTGTTGTACAAACTTTTCAAGTCCCTGTCGCAGCAGCCGTCCTTTCCCTCCTGCAATAGGGGGGGAAAAAGAGGGGAAAATCTGTCAGAAAGAGTACCCTGTTGGAGCGCGGCGAGTGGAGAAATGACGTCGGATCAACCACTCACAAGCCGCAATCCGCGGAAGCACGAAGGGCTACAGTCCCCACCATCCTGCGAGGGATCACCTGTACCACCTGCAAAAATGCGCCTGACCCCGGGGGGGCGTCAGGCGCTCGCGGCCGCCACCACACACCTTCAGATTGAATCTGGGGGTCGCGTGGCCGCGAGTCGTCCGCACCGCGCCTTCCATTCTCGAGAGACGAGGGCACTTGGGCCGTGCGGGCGACGCCCCAGCCCCCTCACGCCACCACATACGCCATCACTGCTGGCTTAAGGCGATAATAGGACGCCGCGCCCCTTCCACACCACGTGCCGTGCCAGCAGCCTTTTGTGTCAAGTGCCCCCCCCCATGTACATGTAGCCCCATGCGTAATCCCCATAATTTAAGTGATTTGTATTATTATTATTTAAGATTTATGATTTTTGTAAACACCCCCTCCCGCTGCTGAAGCGGTTCATCATCAAATAAACTGCGGGCGTCGACATCCCCATCCCACTGGCCTCACCCCCCCCATCCTGAGGTCTCTCGCTCTCTCGGGGGGCTGGGTCAGTGGTGCATCGGGTGTCGGCGGCCGGCGCGCAGAAAAAAGCGAGCTCCGTGTTGATGGGGCGATTTGGGGGGGTTTCGGTGCGACTGCGCGCGCCTGGACGGTGGCATTGTGTTTGCGTGCCACCGCTGCGTCCGCACGCGATGGACGCAGTCGAATTTGGCTCGAGTCAGCGATGCAAAATGCAATTTTCAGTTTTTAAAGTTTTCACTCGCACACGCGGTGCGAGCGGAGACTTTGGAGACTTTTTGCGCAGGTGTGACGGCGACTCGGCAGCAGAGTCTCACGCCTGTGCCGCGAGTTGTGTGGCAGCGGCGGCGCCCCAGGCCACCCAGGTATGAAGCAACGACCCCGAACTGGCCATACAGGGCGGAAGGCCTACATTCCCTGCATCATCAAGTAAGTTATTTGCAACTTTACAAGAGATACGTGCTCAAGATGGCGACTGCGTGTGGAGATTTTCACTCGGCTCGGCTTGCCGTCGGCGGGCGTTCGGGTGTTGTTGTGGAGACTTCACTTTGCTCCACGCACACTGCTTTGCCGACGCTGCATCCGGTCCACGGTGGAAACTCACCACGCCAACGCCACTCGCTCTCACTCGTTCTCACTTGCCATCCACGGCTCAGCTTCCAAAATGTTTCAACTACACTCGCTTGCTCTCTCACCACCACCGGCCCCCCCGCCCCGCCGTGGCCAGAGAGAGCATTTGCATTAGCTGGTGTACCCATCGACTCGTGCCATCACTGTTGGACCCGGCCGCCGTGGCGCCGTCGACTGCGATAGTGGACATTTATATGCTTTAAATATTGCGGGGCTGTGCAATGGGATGGCTGGCATTTATTTAGTTTAATTTAAATTAAATTTGAATTTAATTTTGAATTAAATTTGAATTATTGCCGCTTCTCCCACCCCCCGCCCACTGTCGCGGCCGGCGTTCGCTGCTGCGGCCGTATGTTTCAGCATCACTTTCACTCACACACGCGCGCACTCACGCACGCGCCACTCACCCACTGTCACGCACGTCAGGTGCGCGCGGACCCGTTAACTTCAGCGATGATGACGTCACAGCGCCGCGATATATCGGCCGTTGATCAGAGCCTCTGCTGCAGCTCTGGTCTCACACACGCTGTGTTTTCCTGCTGGCTGCTCGACTGATTGTTGTTGTTGTTGTTTTTCGTTCCGCCTCACCTCGACCTACACTCTGTCATCACTGGCGCTCCTGCAAATACAATGATTATTAATTATTTGCTGCAGTGACGTCACAAGTTGCGCGGGGCCGTCGGCTCAGCTGTGCCGATGTCAATCGTATTTGCAACGGGGCTTAATGCACACACCATTTGGTGTGGAATTCAACCCCGTGGCGATTGCGGTGGCATCGGCCAGTGTTTGGTGCTGCCAACTCGCCGCAATTTACAATTTCAAAAACGAGCGCGCCGCAGCGATAGCAGTGCAATGTAGTATCGATATATCGATATGAAGTTGCACTTGTTGTTGTCGCTGCATCGCGCTCCAACTCACTCGCCCACACTCTAGCCATCACTGGCGCTGCTGCCAAATTGCCATTCATTTAATTTATTTATTATTTACAATTATTATTTCCTTCAGTTTTTATTACATTTTCATTTATTACAGCAGCGTCACGCATAAATTGCTCGAGTTTGCTGGCACAGTTGTGCCGATGCCCATTGTGCTTGCAACGGGGTTGAATGCACACCATTTGGTGTGTAATTCGACCCCGTGGCGATTTCAATGGCATCGGCCGGTGTTGGTGCTGCCAACTCGCTGCAATTTACAGATTCAAATGTGAGCGGGCTGCGGCGGCGGCAGAGATGCATTTTCGTGTGTCGATTTATCGATGCGTGGATGGCGTTTGTTGTTGCTGCATCTCGCTCACACACACGCACTTGTCATCATGCGCGCGTCACTCGCGCGCTCTCTCGCTCTGTCATACAAGTGAGTGCGAGCGCGAGAGAGAGTGGATCGAGCGTTTCGTTTCGATTCCGTTTCGATCCGCTCGATCTGAGCATGCGCTCTCTCTCTACGCTCTCTCGCGCTCGCACTCACCCCCGCTTTATATATTTTTTCACTCAGAGCGGTTGGCGTCTCTTAGTCGACGCCATTTGCCGTTATGTTGGAAGAATACTCAATAAACCGCAAAGTGCGTGCGCATCAGCTCCATCATAAAATTTATTTAATAATTAGCACATCAATCAGACATCACGTTCGAGTTTAACACTTTCCACAGTGGTGTCCTTCACATTAATCACAGATACAGATACATCAAGCGCCTTCATCATCAACATTCATATACATCATAATGAGATCACGAATCCACCCCTGTCGCAGGATTCGGGCCCCCTCTGGCACAACTGTACGTGCCTCCAACGATGCTGAACCCGCTGCTCGCACTAGCATCACCGCATCCACCGATGCCCCTATCGGCGTGGGTGAGATCGTGGTTAGTGGAGCTGTTGCTCACGATACCGTGGGCGCTGCTGCAGGTTGCAGTGGCTGCTCTCACTTCTACGACTTCACTTCCACGCCGGCCATACGCTCGGTTGAGCGCACCGATGAGTCACCGGCTCTCAGTTCTGGATCAGCAAACTACTTTATTGCCGAAGTTGCCCGTTTCCGAGCCCTAGGAGAAGTGGACTCCAGTAACCAGAATGTCAACACCGGACTGGCGGCAATAACTGAGCCTTTGGCGCCCCAGTCATTGCCCACCCAGTCTCCACCACCTATGTCGCCGCCGCCGAATCGCGGCCGCACTACGCCCTCAACTGCAAGTACATCGCCGTCGGTTGTGTCCCTGCACTCGGACGATCTTTGGTTCTCCTCACCCATGGACGAGGAGCCCTCCCAGCCGCCCGAGCTAGCTGACAAACCGTCAGATATGCTGACACAATCAACTCTTTCAGCATCGTCCATTACATTTTTGGACTCTGTCTCAAATGCTGGCGATGTAGCCGACCACGGCTCAGACGATGATGGATACCCTTTCATCTAATCGTCACCCACACTGCCAGGCATTTACGTCATAACCAGTCTGTCTGATCGAGCATCGCGCTCTCAAGATGACGGCCTTCCAGTCTCTGTCAACACTCTGTTTGCCCAGATGCACACGGATCGCACCCTCGTCTCGACTGGCGCAGGCGTCGGCATTCACTCGTATATTCACAATTGAATATATCGACGTTGAGTGCACGCGGCGCCTGCGTCAAAGTCGTCTCAAATTTCCCGCCAAAACGCTGGCAGGGAAAAACTCTTGCACCTCCTCACTTTCAATTCCTCTGAACTCTCTCTTTCAGAGGCAATTGCATCACACGCTCGCATCATCAATAAATTGATTGATTTTTCTATCAAATCAATCAATTTACTTACTCTGCCATCAACAATTCCATTTTCACTCCAGCCATCAATATTCTGGCACTAGAGCGGCCATTCTGCGCGGCGCGCAATCTCTGCGTAGTTGTTGTTGCAGCAGATTGGTTTAGTGTCTCTGCCTGCGGGCCCCGGCCGTCTACCTGTCGACTCTGCCGAATGCCTTGGCATTCGCTGAGAGTCTTCAGGTGCGGCTCGGGGCCCGCATGCAGCGATACTCCTGCTCGCTCACTCTCGCAGCTGGGCTCGCGTCAGTGTGATAAGCCGGTTTTCGGCCAGAACACACACACACCCACTGCCATCAACAAGAGTATCTGTGTGCAGCAGTTGAGCAGCAGCTGTGCCGCAGTGTGAGTGTATCTCTCTGGTACACACCCAATCACACTCGTCACGCCCTCTCTCTCACACATTTACCCAATGCACACAAAAGCACTCGGTTGCCGATTGCACCAAAGTCGGCTGCCGAACTGCTTCGTCAACAACTGAATCTCTGATTTAAATTTTAGATTTTGTTTATTAACATTTCTCTTGTGTTTGTTTCCGAGGTTCACTGAGGATCGTTCGTGGCTGTTGGCCGGCCACATCAGCTGTCCGGGATCGAGAGCCCTCTCCCGCAGCCGGCCGGCCTCCATACAAAAGGATGATCCGAGTCTGGGCCCACTGTGGCCCATCCATCAGTCGGCCAGCGAAGCGGCCTACACCTGCCAGATGAGGACATTACAGCGCTCGCGTCAAGATGTCCCCCAGCACGGTGGCCGCTCCAGCCGATCAACAGTTCAACTCTGGCAATTTGCCAAATAATCAAAAATTCTGTCATCAACATGTGTGTGTGCACGTGCGTGTGTGCAGCTGCCGCGCCTCCCAGTGGACTGAGCATCTCGCCCACTCTGACAACGGCCTCACACACGCACCCACATACACATAATAAACACACAAAAGTATCGAGCAGCCGCTCTCTCTCAGCCGGCCGCCAGCTACTCAGTCATCATACAAAATTTTAATTTAAACTTGGATTTATTTACTAATATTTCTCTTGTTTATCTTGGAATTTGTACATCAAATATGCCATCACGGCCTGTCTGGATTGAGTTGTCTCGTCTAGCAGCCATTTGTACTCCGTCATCCCGCTGATCCTGGCCAGCTTGGCCGTGCTCAACTCGAGGATCGAGGGTTCTCCTCGAGTTTGGCCGGCCGCGGCAGAGGCGCATCCCAAAGGGCCCACCCAGAGGGCAGGGAAACATCCGGATGGCCAGGCAGCCTACCCGAGCACGCAGAGGACGTCCAGACGCTTGCGTCAAGACGTCCCCCGGCCCGGTGGCTGCCTCTGCCGACCCAGAATCCACCACTGACAATTGTCAATAAACACGCTTTTGGCCGCTCCAGGCCATCGCCATCAACTGGTTCAAAATCTCCGGATTTATGGACCACCATCGCCTCTGAGGAGTCGGATCCGGCGTCGAAGCGGACGCAATCGCAAGATTTCGACAACCGCCTTTGCCGCATTCCGCCCTCGGCCACCACCGCCTAGAGTTTGTGCATCTGAAATAATGTTGCACAGACTTTAGCTCACAAATCAGTCATCAAGTCCAAAAGGACAACATTCTCTCTCTCTCACCTTCCAGATCAGATCGTGTTCCTGCTCCTGCTCCTGTACCTGATGCTGCTCCAGCTCCAGTTTCAGTTCCAGTTCCAGCTACAGTTCTGTTCCTGCTTCACGTTCTCGTCATCATCGCCGCCGCCTCCAGGAGTTTGGGGGGGTGTGTGTGTGCGAGTACAGGGCCTCTGCAACCAGCCGCCGTCGGCAGTACCTGTCACCGGGGAAAAGCAGTCAGTAAGCCGGTCTGCTGCACGCCTCCCACTCGCACACTGACGCACACACTCACCCACACTCACATCATCATGCTGCCGAAGCCGCCGCCTGACTCGAAGCGAGTCCGAGCCGACGTCCTCGTCGTGTCATGTCGTCGTCGTGGGATCGTCCATCCGTCATCATCGACGTCGTCGTCGCCGTCGCCGCCATGCTCCTCGTCCTTGGGTCGCTGTCGAAGCCACAGCCCCCACACCAGTCATCAAGTCCAAGACAAGGACAATACTCTCTCTATCTCACCTTCCAGATCAGTTCGTGTTCCTGTTCCTGTTCCTGCTCCACCAGTTCCAGTTCCAGCTACTGCTCTGTTCCTGCCTCACCTGTTAGTCATCATCGCCATCGTTGCCGTCGCCGTCGCCTCCAGGAGTTCGGGGGTGGTGGGTGTGTGTGTACTGAATGCCTCTGCACAGCCGCCGTCGGCAGTACCTGTAACCGGGGAAAAGCAGTCAGTAAGTCGGTCTGTTGCATGCCTCTCGTTCACACACTCTCTCATCTCACTCCTGGCCGGATCGCCGTCATCATCATGCTGCAGAAGCTGCAGTTCAAACTCCACCTGGATCATCAAAATATGTATATATTTTATACTCACCTCGTCCCGTCCGCCTGCCGTCCGTCAGCTTGTCTGCTGATGATGCTGTTGCCGCAGTCTGGACCGTCCGTCCGTCGTGCTCGCGTCGCTCCACATCAGTTCCAGAGTCCTGTCGTTTTCCGCCTGCCCACAACACACTAGCCAGCTGCCACCCTGCCATGCGCCCTGTTCGGCCGTCGTCGTCATCCGTCTGGAGCCACAGCCTGGACCGTCCGTCCGCCGCGCTGTTGCGAATCGCTTCACGCGACTCTTCTCACGTGTTGCGAACCGCTCCACGTTCCTGTCCAGCCGCCAGATGTCGTCCGCTTGCAGTCTACAACATACTCACCAGCCATCACGCATACGTACAGCCGGTTGGCTGCGTTTGGAGCCACAGCCTGGACCGTCCGTCCGCCGTGCTGTCTGTCCGTGCTCCACGTTCCTGTTCAGCCGCTACTCACCTGTATGCTGCTGCTCACCAGTTCCTGCTCATCATCGCCGTCATCAGTGTGTGCTGTGTGGCGTGAGTGGTGCTGCCGTGCTGCTGCTCCTGCCACGACCGACAACACCATCAGTCAGTCAGCCATCGCAGTCAGTCAGCCAATCAGCCGCCCACTCACACTCGTCCACAGCACACTGCATCATCGCATTCTTCACATCGTCACCATGCCGGCGAGAGTTCAGCCGTCCAGATCGTCGTGGAAGGAGGAGGCGTCCAGGATCGTCCATCCGTGTGTGTCGCCTGCTCCCACACACAGCGACCCAGGAACGCTGTTCGTCGCCCGCTGCCGCCGCCAACGCTCCTCGCCGCGCTCAGCTGCTGCCGCACATACTTCTCGCAAGTCCCTGTCGCAGCAGCCGTCCTTTCCCTCCTGTAATGGGATGGAAAAAGAGGGGAAAATCTGTCAGAAAGAGTACCCTGTTGGAGCGCGGCGAGTGGAGAAATGACGTCGGATCAACCACTCACAAGCCGCGCCATCGCGGAAGCACGAAGGGCTACAGTCCCCACCATCCTGCGAGGGATCACCTGTACCACCTGCAAAAATGCGCCTGACCCCGGGGGGGCGTCAGGCGCTCGCGGCCGCCACATAGCGTGGCCGCGAGTCGTCCGCACTGCGCCTTCCATTCTCGAGAGACGAGGGCACTTGGGCCGTGCGGGCGACGCCCCAGCCCCCTCACGCCACCACATACGCCATCACTGCTGGCTTAAGGCGATAATAGGACGCCGCGCCCCTTCCACACCACGTGCCGTGCCAGCAGCCTTTTGTGTCAAGTGCCCCCCCATGTACATGTAGCCCCCATGCGTAATCCCATAATTTAAGTGTATTGTAATTTATTATTTTAAGTATGATTTTTGTAAACACCCCCTCCCGCTGCTGAAGCGGTTCATCATCAAATAAACTGCGGGCGTCGACATCCCCATCCCACTGGCCTCACCCCCCCCCCATCCAGAGGTCTCTCGCTCCCTCTCTCGGGGGGCTGGGTCAGTGGTGCATCGGGTGTCGGCGGCCGGCGCGCAGAAAAAAAGGTGGCCGGTGGCGTGACGTTTGCGCGGGCCGCGACTGTGGTACTCGGCGGCGATACAGTGGGCGCGAGAGATTGCAGTTGGCAGAGTTGGTAAAAAACTTTGCTACCTGTGCGTGCTCTCTCACCTGTGTGCTGTGCTGCTGCTGCTGCCTCAGTCGCTGTCGGCGTCGGCGTCGCTGCCACTGCTTTTGCCGCTGCCGCTGCCGCTGCTGCTATGCAGAGTCTGCCTATCAACTCGTGCCATCACTGTTGGACCCGGTCGCCGTGGCGCCGTCGACTGCGATAGTGGACATTTATATGCTTTAAATATTGCGGGGCTGTGCAATGGGATGGCTGGCATTTATTTAGTTTAATTCAAATTAAATTTGAATTTAATTTTGAATTAAATTTGAATTATTGCCGCTTCTCCCACCCCCCGCCCACTGTCGCTGCCGGCGTTCGCTGCTGCGGCCGTATGTTTCAGCATCAACCACTCACCAAGGCCGCATCACACCAAAGCTGACGGCCTTCCATTCTCTGTCATCACTCTGCTGCCTTGTTGCACAGATCGCACTCGTGTTTCGGCTGGCGCAGGCGTCGGCATTCACTCGTATATTCACACTTGAATATATCGTAGTCGAGTGCACTCGGCGCCTGCGTCAAAGTCGTCTCAATTTCCCGCTAAATAGCTGGCGGGGAAAACCCTTCCACCTCCTCACATTCAATTCCTCTGAACTCTCTCTTTCAGAGGCAATTGCATCACACGCTCGCATCATCAATAAATTGATTGATTTTTCCTATTAAAATCAATCAATTTACTCACTCTGCCATCAATGTTCTGGCACTGGAGCGGCCATTCGGCGCGGCGTCTTGCCGCTGCGTTGCTGTTGGTTGCTGCAGCAGATTGGTTTAGTGTCTCTGCCTGCTGGCCTCGGCCGTCTACCTGTTGACTCTGCCGAATGCCTTGGCATTCGCTGAGAGTCTTCAGGTGCGGCTCGGGGCTAGCAGGCAGCGATACTCCTGCTCGCTCACTCTCGCAGCTGGGCTCGCGTCAGCACGATAAGCCGGTTTCCGGCCAGAACACACATACACCTCTGCCATCAACAAGAGTATCTGTATGATGAGCAGTAGAGCAGCAGCTGTGCCGCAATGTGAGTGTATCTCACTCACTCACACTCGTCACGCCCTCTCTCACACACACATTTACTCACGTACAAAAGCACTCGGTTGCCGATTGCACTAAAGTCGGCTGCCGAACTGCTTCGTCAACAACAGCTGAATCTCTGACTTAAGCGTTAGATCTTGTTTATTTACATTTCTTTTGCGTTTTTTTCCGAGGTTCACTCAACTCTGCCATCCAGACAAGAATGCCATCGAGGATCGCCTATGGCCAGGCCGGCCACATCAGCTGTCCAGGATCGAGAGCCCTCTCCCGCAGCTGGCCGGCCACCATACAACAAGGATGATCCGACTCTAGGCCCACCGAAGCCCGCCCATCTCTCGGCCAGAGAAGCAGCCTACCACTGCCGGAAGACGTCTCCCAGCACGGTGGCTGCTCCAGCCGTTCAACAGTTCATCCCTGGCAATTGCCAAAAAATTAAAATACTTTGTAATCAATATATATGTGTAATGTGTGATGCGTGTGCAGCTGCCGCGCCTCCGAGTGGGCTGAGCATCTCGCCCACTCTGACAACGGCCACACACGCTCACACACACACACACATATACAACACACACATAAGTATCGCCGAGCAGCAGGTCTCTAAGCCGGCTGCACCAGAACTTTGCCATAAACAAGATTTTAATTTGAATTTTGGATTTATTTATTAATACTTCTTTCATTTAAATTAGAATCGGAACAACAACAAATGTCATCAAGATCTGCCTGGATTGGAATATTTCGTCCGCCGGCAGCAACAATTTCTCCATCATCCCGCTGATCCTGCCCAGCCTGGCCGTGTTCAACTCGAGGATCGAGGGTTCTCCTTGAGTTAGCCGGCCGCGGCAGAGATGCAATCCAAAAGGCCCACCTGGTGGGCAGGGAAACATCCGGATGGCCAGGCGGCCCGCCCGAGCACGCAGAGGATGTCCAGACGCTTGCGTCAAGACGTCCCCCGGCCCGGTGGCCGCTCCGGCCGATCCGGAATCCACCTCTGACAAATGTCAAAATTGCGCCTTTGGCCGCTCCAGGCCATCGTCATCAACTGGTTCAAAATCTCCGGATTTATGGACCACCATCGCCTCTGAGGAGTCGGATCCGGCGTCGAAGCGGACGCAATCGCAAGATTTCGACAACCGCCTTTGCCGCATTCCGCCCTCGGCCACCAAGAGTCTAGAGTTTGTGCATCTGAAATTATGCTGCACAGACTTTAGCTCACAAATCAGTCATCAAGTCCAAGAGGACAATACTTTCTCTCTCTCACCTTCCAGATCAGATCGTGTTCCTGCTCCTGCTCCTGTACCTGATGCTGCTCCAGCTCCAGTTCCAGTTCCAGTTCCAGCTACTGTTCTGTTCCTGCCTCACCCGTTAGTCATCATCGCCATCGTTGCCGCCGCCTCCAGGAGTTTGGGGGGGTGCGTGTGTGTGTGAGTACAGGGCCTCTGCAACCAGCCGCCGTCGGCAGTACCTGTCACCGGGGAAAAGCAGTCAGTAAGCCGGTCTGCTGCACGCCTCTCGCTCGCACACTGACGCACACACTCACCCACACTCTCACATCATCAAGCTGCCGAAGCCGCCGCCTGACTCGAAGCGAGTCCGAGCCGACGTCCTCGTCGTGTCGTGTCGTCGTCGTGGGATCGTCCATCCGTCATCGTCGACGTCGTCGTCGTCGTCGTCGCCGCCATGCTCCTCGTCCTTGGGTCGCTGTCGAAGCCACAGCCTCCACACCAGTCATCAAGTCCAAGACAAGGACAATACTTTCTCTATCTCACCTTCCAGATCAGATCGTGTTCCTGCTCCTGCTCCTGTACCTGATGCTGCTCCAGCTCCAGTTCCAGTTCCAGTTCCAGCTACTGTTCTGTTCCTGCCTCACCTGTTAGTCATCATCGCCATCGTTGCCGTCGCCGTCGCCTCCAGGAGTTCGGGGGGGGGTGTGTGTACTGAATGCCTCTGCACAGCCGCCGTCGGCAGTACCTGTAACCGGGGAAAAGCAGTCAGTAAGTCGGTCTGTTGCATGCCTCTCGTTCACACACTCTCACCTCACTCCTGGCCGGATCGCCGTCATCATCATGCTGCAGAAGCCGCAGTTCAAACTCCACCTGGATCATCAAGAAATTGTACTGCCACAATTTATACTTGCCTATTTTCGTCCCGTCCGCTTGCCGTCCGTCAGCTTGTCTGCTGATGATGCTGTTGCCGCAGTCTGGACCGTCCGTCCGTCGTGCTCGCGTCGCTTCACATCAGTTCCAGATTCTGCCGTTTTTTACGCCTGCTGCAACACACCTACCAGATGCCACCCTGCCTGCGCCCTGTTCGGCCGTCGTCATCCGTTTGGAGCCACAGCCTGGACCGTCCGTCCGCCGCGCTGTTGCGAATCGCCCTCTTGTTGCGAACCGCTCCACGGTCTTTGCCGCCACCACCGCCGCCAGTTCCCGTCGCATCCAGTCTACGTTCCACTTACCTGTCATCACGCATACGCCCAGCCGGTTGGCTGCGTTTGGAGCCACAGCCTGGACCGTCCGTCCGCCGTGCTGTCTGTCTGTCAGCGCTCCGCGTTCCCGTCCAGCCGCTACTCACCTGTATGCTGCTCACCAGTTCCTGCCTCATCGTCATCAGTGTGTGCTGTGTGGCGTGAGTGGTGCTGCCGTGCTGCTGCTCCTGCCATGACAAACACCATCTTAGTCTGCAGTCAGTCAGCCAGTCAATCAGCCCACTCACGCACACCCACAGCACACAGGATCTCCCTGCCGTCATCATGCCTGCGAGAGTTCAGCCGTCCAGATCGTCGTGGGAGGAGGAGGCGTCCAGGATCGTCCATCCGTGTGTGTCGCCCACTCCCACAGTCAGACCCAGGAACGCTGTTCATCGCCCGCTGCCGCCGCCAACGCTCCTCGCCGCGCTCAGCTGCTGCCGCACAAACTTTCTCAAAGTCCCTGTCCCGCAGCAGCCGTCCTTTCCCTCCCTGCAATAGGGGGGAAAAAGAGGGGAAAATCTGTTAGTTTTGTAAATTATCAGAAAGAGTACACTGTTAGAGCGCGGCGAGTGGAGAAATGACGTCGGATCAACCACTCACAAGCCGCAATCCGCGGAAGCACGAAGGGCTACAGTCCCCACCATCCTGCGAGGGATCACCTGTACCACCTGCAAAAATGCGCCTGACCCCGGGGGGGCGTCAGGCGCTCGCGGCCGCCACATAGCGTGGCCGCGAGTCGTCCGCACTGCGCCTTCCATTCTCGAGAGACGAGGGCACTTGGGCCGTGCGGGCGACGCCCCAGCCCCCTCACGCCACCACATACGCCATCACTGCTGGCTTAAGGCGATAATAGGACGCCGCGCCCCTTCCACACCACGTGCCGTGCCAGCAGCCTTTTGTGTCAAGTGCCCCCCCCCCATGTACATGTAGCCCCCATGTTGAATCCCATAATTCAAATGTATTGTACCATTATTATTTTAAGTATTATTTTGTAAATACCCCCTCCCGCTGCTGAAGCGGTTCATCATCGAATAAACTGCGGGCGTCGACATCCCCATCCCACTGGCCTCACCCCCCCCCCATCCAGAGGTCTCTCGCTCCCTCGCTCGGGGGGCTGGGTCAGTGGTGCATCGGGTGTCGGCGGCCGGCGCGCAGAAAAAAATGTCAGCCAATTAACATTGCAACTTTAACACTTGACCAATTATGGGGTTAGTACTGGTTTGTTATTGTTCTAATTGAAAGTCAAAGAGTGTAAATAACCAGCATTTGTTTGACCGAAAGGCAAAAATTAAATGAAACAGTTGTCCAAAAAGTGCACACTTCAAACAGGTTCAACAAATGGCTGCATTTTTCGAAAACCGATGAACAGATGATACTGTAATCAGTGTGAAATTTTTCGGTCACGTTTAAAGTTACACTAGAAAATGATTGTATTCATATACACTATTTAATATCATCTATAGGTTGAGAAATGATAGAAAATTTCAATATTTTAACAATAAAATAAATATTTTCATTTATATTTTAATAATAAATAAATAATAAAATAAAATTATAATAATATTAATATTCCAAAAGTTTTATTATACCCTGTACCCATTGAAAAATGGGAAATACAGGGTTATTAACTTTGTCAGAATGTATGTAACAGGCAGAAGGAGGCGTGGTAGACCCCACAAAGTATATATATTCTTGATCAGGAGGACAAGACGAGTTGATTTAGCCTTGTCTGTCTGTCCGTCTGTCCGTCTGTATGAACGCGTCGATCTCAGCAACTATAAGAGCTAGAGCAGCCGTTTTGGTCATTTTTGAAAGGTGTATACCATACGCAGATCAAGTTTATTCCAAATTTTGGATACCTCGTCCCTACCGCGAACAATGGCCATAAATACAATACATTGACCAATTTGAACGCGTATATCTCAGCAACTATAAGAGCTAGAGCAGCCGTTTTGGTTATTTTTGAAAGGTGTATACCATACGCAGAACAAGTTTATTCCAAATTTTTAATACCACGCCCCTACCGCGAACAATGGCCATAAATACAATACATTGACCAATTTGAACGCGTATATCTCAGCAACTATAAGAGCTAGAGCAGCCGTTTTGGTTATTTTTGAAAGGTGTATACCATACGCAGAACAAGTTTATTCCAAATTTTTAATACCACGCCCCTACCGCGAACAATGGCCATAAATACAATACATTGACCAATTTGAACGCGTATATCTCAGCAACTATAATAGCTAGAGCAGCCGTTTTAATTAAATTTTTTAAAAATAAAATATTTTTAATTATTAATTATTATTAATAAATAAATAATTTTTTAAAGGTGTATACAATACGCAGAACAAGTTTATTTCAATTTTTGGATGCCATGCACCTACCGCGAATAATTGGCCATACATTAGATTCAAAATATATTTTAAATAGAATACTGTACTAGCAAGGCTGATCTTTGGTACAGGGTATAAGACAGTCGGGCTTGCCCGACTGTTATGTCTTGCGGGCGCTAGCCCGCGAGATTTTTTTATACTTATGATAATTACCCTAATAA
>JAWNNJ010000535.1:0-149824 GCA_035045125.1 Hypselothyrea guttata
TTAGTTTAGTGCAAATGACAGCTGTGTGTAACAGGCAGAAGGAAGCGTGGTAGACCCCACAAAGTAAATATATTCTGACTCAGGACGACGAGCTGAGTTGGTATAGCCATGTCCGTCCGTCCGTCTGTCCGTCTGTCCGTCTGTCCGTCTGTCCGTCTGTCTGTCTGTCCGTATGAACACCTAGATCTCAGCAACTATAACAGCTAAAGACACCAGCTTTCCGGATTTAGGTAGTCAGCTAATGCAAGCAGATCAAGTTTGTTTCAAACTTTTGATATCTCGCCTCCTTCATCCGCGAATCATCAAAAATCTACACCTACCTCAAAAATCTCGAAAACTATAAACGCCACAGCAGCCACAATAATAGCGCTACAGACTTGTAATCTGGCATGTACGTAGTCTAAGGTATTCTCCACCGATGCTTATAATTTATTTATGATTTGAATTGGAAATAGCGAAGATATGCAAGAGACAATTTTTTCAAAATGCATGTATGTGTCACTGCAACCACAATAATAAAGCTATAGACTTGTAATTTGAAATGTACGTAGCCTATTGAATTATCCATCGATGCTGTAAATTACATTACAAACGGAGAAGAAACAGCGAAGTTATGCACCAATGAATTGTTTTATAAATGTATGTAAGCGCCACTACTGCCACAGTTTAAAGGCTATCGACTTGGGATTTGGCATGTACGCAGCCGATGGCATTATCCATCAACGCTGTGAATTATATTACCAACGGAAAAGAAACAGCAAAGATAGCGCAGACAGAGAAGCCGCCTAGAGCTTGCAAACTATAAGAGCTAGAAACACCATTTTTTGGTATTTATATTCTCCTATGCAACCATCAGATCAAGTTAGTATGGGTTTTTTGATAACTCCTCTCATTCCTCCGCTAACCGAAAAACCAATTTAGCAACAGTTTGCAGTTTTAAAGCTCAAGTTTTAAAGCTAAAGATTTGGGATGTGGCATGTACGTAGACTATGACAATTCCCATCGATGATGTGAATTACATTACGATCGAATAAGAAACAGCGAAGAAAACACGAAGTACAGGGTCTCCTACAGTCGGTTGCGTCCGACTGTAGCTCCGTCCTTACTGGTTTTATTGAATTTACTTCAAATTTTTATGAATTAAATTTTTATCAAATAAAATAATATAATTTAAATTAATTTTATTTCTCTAATGACGTTAATTTAAGAATCTAATATATTTTTAGTACAAACTAAAGGTTAATTTGCATTTGATTGCCAAAGCTCTAGATTTATTTTATTTAAAGATTTTAATGAAAATACAAAAATTAAAGTTTTTTAAGAAATTAAAACAATTATTTTATTTTATTTTATTATTTATTTAATATTTGTAGAATTTATGTCAGATGTGATTGCCGACGGCTTTGTCGCCTGGCTTTGGCCGTATAATGAAATGCATTTTATAAGATGCGTGTTGGTGTTGGTGAGTACGTATGCATGTGTGTGTGTGTGTGTGTTCACTTTGTGCAACAGGTTGCCTCTGTGGCAGTGGAGGCTGTTGTTGCCCCTGCCTCTCGCCACCCCTCCCTCGACACCGCTTGCCACTCGCTGGTTCTGCCGCCTTCTCGGCACTCGGACGCTTTGATTTTATGGCATTCGTTTGTCGTTGGAGGCAGTTTGATGCATGTAACGTGTCGTGCCTCAGATTTTTGAACATATTTAGCGGTGGACGTGCTACATAATTCCCCCCAAAAAGCCCATAAGAAATAAATACAAATAATATTATGAAGTCGCAGCCAAAGAAACTTGCGGCTTGTGTTGCAACCGGGGGAGTGGCTTATTGTTTATTTATTTATAACCGATATTGCGAGAAAATGTGCTTACACAGAGCGAACCATTATCTTAGAATCGAGTTAAATTAAATTTAAATAATTAAATAATTAAATATCAATAAATATTTTATTTCATTTTAATTTGAAATCCGCATGAAAGGGAATTTAGAATTTCTCTTGCACTTGATAAAAGTTCTGTCTCTTCACTTTAGCATTTTGTTTCTTATTGAGACATTAATAAATAATTTATATAAATAATATTGAATAATAAAAATAAATAAAAAAAATTTTAATATAAAATAAAATAAAAAATAAAAAAATCTCAAAATAATATTAAACATTTTATAAATGAGAGCGCTAAAATTATAATTTTTTAAACTCCCACTTAAAAACAGAAAACTAAAACTTGTGTACTTATAAAACAATTTGAAATAACTTAAAGTAAAATACACTGCAAAAAATTATATTGTGAATTTAATTTAATTTCATTTTATAGCATTCACTGAATTTAAAATCTAATTTTATCTCATTCCGTCCGCTCAACTTAAGCATTTTGTAAGGCATGGTCTTAAGTAGTTAACTTATGATTATTTTCTCGCAGTGTATGTTGAACCAAACCTCAAAATAATTCGGTTCGAGTGTCGGCACTTGATGTGGCAACTGTGGGAATTTGTCAGCTCCCTGTAATCGGTTGCGATTATGCCCAGTCTAGACTAAACAGTGACAAAAGTATCTCAAGTGGCCAGGAGCGAGGGAAAGTAAGAAGCGTTCTACCGCTTTGATGTTGGCCGAGAGTTATGGGTAGCTGACAGGGGTACGGGGGAGACAAAGCAGAAGCTATCGAACTTGGATGCCGGAGTGTGATGAGTGTGCTTATGAAGCGTAATATCGTATTAATTGTCAAAGGGAATTGAGGAAATGCGCAGCAATTCTTTTGAACTCGCTGAGTTAATAAATTTCCATATTTGTTTGTGAAATTGTTTAGCTGCCACTCCCCTCGCCCACTCCCTCCTCCACTCTCTCTCTCGCTGACTGTTAAAAGAGCAAACAATTTGTATCTACCGGATACATTTTTATCTTGAGCACGAAACGCAATTATTGTTTGTCTGTGTTGGCGGCGGCAGAACAATTAAGAAATGAACTATCGCCTCGATGGCGACGGCACAAACACAGACCAGGTGGTTTCGGTGGGTCGGGTGGTTTGGGTGGTTCAATGGCTCTACACTTGGAGAAAAAAATCAAACCCTTCGTACTTGATTAAATTAGGAAGTGGGTCAAAAGTCGTGTTATACAGAAATTGCTTTATCTGAGCAAGAACTTTCTCAATTCAAGTAAGCCACATGTAATCCAGAATTTCCTGATTTTCTGTAAGTTTCGGATAGTTAGAAATATTCAGGATTGATTTAATCCTTTTAAGTCTTGAATCAATCCTGTTTTTTCTTACTTAAATTTTGATTGTATTGTTTAATAAAAACCAGAATGGGCGGAGCAGATCAGTCGGACGGGCCCGACTGTCTTATACCCTGTGCCAAAGCTCGCGCTGCGCGCTCGCAAATACAGTATATAATTTAATTTAACATTTTTTATATATAATTTAATTTATTTATATTTTGTTTATTAAACAATTTAAATGCGCTTTTCAAGATAGTTAAATATATTAAAAACAAAATATTATAAAACTGTCATATGCAGCGTAGCAGCAATGCTGTCTCTGCTACGTTTCCTATATGTGCCGCTTAATTGGCCGCGCTGCTAGTGAGCGAGCGAGGCAACACCTGCAATATTGTTTCGCCTATAACTCCTGTGTTTATTGATAGATTTTAATGCGCTTCTCAGGAAAGTTTAATATAATAGAAGAGAGTATATATACCGAATAACAACGTTGTATGTTCAATATTACGCTTGTTATTAAGTTTTTATGAATTAGGGCGTAAAAGGGGCGTGGCATCCAAAATTTGAAAAAAGCCTTATCTGCGCCTGATGTATACCTACAAAAACCTGAAAACAGAATTTATATAACTCGATTTGTGTCTCTTAAATTGGCGAATGAATTCTTTTTATGCTCGTTGTGGGCGGAAGGGGAGTGGCATCCAAGATTTGAAGTAAACTTGATCTGCGTATGGTATACACCTTTCAGAAATGACCAAAACGACTTTTCTAGCTCTTATAGTTGCTGAGATCGACGCGTTCAAACAGACGGACAGACGCACAGACGCACAGACGGACAGACGGACAGACAGACGGACATGGCTATATCGACTCAGCTCGTCATCCTGATCAAGAATATATATACTTTGTGGGGTCTGCCACGCCTCCTTCTGCCTGTTACATACATTCGCACAAAGTTATTAACCCTGTTTTCCCATTTTTCAAATGGGCACAGGGTATAATTAATAAATAAAGAAATTCGATTTTTTCCCGATTTAATTTAGATTTTTCTTGAATAAATCCCATTTTTTCTTAATTTAATCTCGTTATTTATTAAATAAAGCAGTGATGTTTGGGTGAATAAGGTTGTGATTCTTATCTTCTACACCTCCACTAATAATTTTTTTTATTATGACAACATAAAACATTAAGAAACATGCCGCTTAATTTAAGTATTTCTTACTTAAAACAAGAAACATTTTTTTTGTTTTCGAATGTAGGTAATATTCTTATTCAAACCAAGAAATATCAAGTAAGATACTTTCGAGAATTTTTCAAGATATTTTTCGGATATTTTTTGTATCCAAGAAAATCAAGAAAAATTCCCTAAGTGTATAGATCCAGCAATTAGTATCTGATATTTACCCAAGATCTCTTGATGTGAAACTGGAGACTGGAGAGTTTCGGTTTCGCAAGTGTTGGCTTGATTTTCCATTTTCCATTTTGGACATTTAATTAACTCGCAATCTGTACGCAATGTGTGTTTATATATTGGGGGTGATTACGTTTTATGATCGCCTTCCGCTTGCAATATTTACACTCTGCTTACCAAATCATAAAGCTTCCATAATTACCCATTTTATACTTGTGGCAACTCGGACTGCCGATTGAGGCCACATGTGCCACAAAATATTTGCACAGCACACAGAAAACGAAAACACCAAAGTCAGTTAAATATTGATTCAAATTATACACGTAATTGCCGTTAGTCCATAAACTTGAATGGGGTTTATTAAAGACAGTTTAGTTAGCTTAAAAGCTAAATATCTGTAGATAAAGTAAAATTATATTTTAATGGGGAAAATCTTTCTTCTTTTTTTTTATCAAAAAATTTAAGAATTAATTATATTTTATCCAAAGTAAGCACATCAATCCATTGATTGACATCATTCATGGTGCTTATAAGAAAGCCAATCGATTCCACCTGCAATTAGAGAACAACCGGCCATATATAACTGGTCTAACGAGGCTTTGATATACCAACAATAATAGATCCATAATAATACATCTGTTACGCTTTGCCTGCAATTAAAACTTTATGTGGATAATAAAATGAAATTAAATAAAAATGCAATTAGAAGTCGACGCCCAATTTTAATGCGCTTTGCTTTGAAAAATGCACAGCAATTAATTTGCAATAAAACAAAATAAGAGCAGAAAAAAGTCATCCCGGAATAAAGACAATCAGAGTTCTACAACACGACCATTTGCATATGTAGTCTGTTCATTTAATGCGACAAAAAAGCAAAAAAGTCGCATAAAAAAGCGAAATCGAAATCGCATGGAAACCGATAAAAATCGCACAAACTGTCGGAGGCCGCCGGAGGCCGAATGCAAATGTTCCGATTTGAAATGTTGCAACAATAATTGTCACAAATTGAACTCATGTCATGATTTGCGAGCTGGAACACTGACAGAGGCAGGACAGGCGAGGGGGGAGCGGAATGCCATGGGCGGAGGGGTGGGAAGGGGCAGGTGATATACCGATATAACGATTGCATGACAGGTGTAATTTAGTCGAGGTCTAGAGCATAAAACAGTCGACGATTGAAGTTTGATTGGCTTCATTTAATGAGTGCAACTATCGACACGACCTGATGAATTACGATCTATGGCTGAAAGATATACGGGTCCGTAACGTGAGACTCGACTGAATATGAATATATATAGCGCACAGTGGAAACTCGCAAGAAATACATAGAACATAAATTGGAAATATTCTTAGGAGGAAAAGAGAATAAAGTGTTTTGGAACACTCTGCAGCTGAAATTTGTTTATGAGTATCCTTAAAAAGCTAATGCTCAGAGAAACTGTCATGAAAGCTCTGTTTTTTTGGAAAAGCTTTGTTGACAAAGTCTTTTATATGAGATTTTTTAAAAATAATTTAACTCACAGGAGTTGCAAGTATATCGTGATATATTCTAAAGCTTGCCATTAGGAATCTAGATTTAATTTTTCAGAAAATTCATAAATCTCCAAGTTTTAATATTAAACCAAACCTTCAATATAAAACGAAAGCTCTATTGTAAAATAAAAGCATTTATATTAAGCAAAAACGTTTATATGAAATCTCATCTTTAATGTTATACCAGAGCATTATTATAAATCTCAAGTTTTAGTATAAAACGAAAGCTTCAATATAAAACGAGAGCTTTCACATAAAATTCAATATTCTACATAAAATCTTAGCTTGAATATAACACCAAAGCTTTAAACATCCTAAAATATCAAGCTTTCAAATGTGATTGCTTGCGGTAAAGCTTAAATTCTCGAAAGTTAAAGTTAAAGTTAATTTAAAGAGCTTTCCCGCCTTAAACTAACTGCAATTTATAGATTATGAACATAAATATAATTATATGTTATGCAAAATATATATTATATATAAAATATATATTTTATAATAATCAAATATAAATCTGAAGCTTCTATAAACCAAAGCTCTCAGGCTTTCGATATTAAATGTGAAGCTCCTCACAAGTTAGCTTTCATTTAAAGAGCTTTTCCGCCTTAAACTAACTGCAATTTATAGATTATGGCCATACTCAAGACACTGAAAGTCGCTGCAATTGCAGTTTGGCTGAGGCTGTCCTGCAGCGAGTGTTGCTCGTATTTTACAGTCTCTCACAGCTGTAAACGTATCAAGTGACGCAGTTGGTGTTGCTACAAGGAACTTTGGTCGCACCTGTTTGCCAATTTGAAACGAGGTTATGAACCCAACTGTAGTTTCTCAACGAAGTCAGTCAACAACCGCAACAACTACAAAAGCCAAAATGAAATACAACTACAACTACAACTACAACAGCAATGGCTAACGCATTTGGCCACCTTTTAGCCGGTTTTCCATCATTGCAAACGTCCGCAGTCGCTTTTCCTTTTCTGGCCACCAAAGAACTCGTTGCACACCCAAAAAAAAAGCGCAAGAAATATATGGACGGGGCAGATCAGTTGAAAGCGCCCGACTGTAGAATACCCTGTACCATAATAACAAAAATGCAAAATTTTCCACTTTTTTACAATATTGTTTAGTTAATAGCTTCAGTGTTTATTAACCGATTTCAATGCGCTTTCCAAGATAGTTAAATATAATAGAATAGAGTATATATTTCGAATAACAACATTCAATGTTCAATATTACGCTTGTTATTTAATTTTATATGTTCAAATATACGATGTTATGTGGGTTTTATTTGATTTTTGGGCGTAAAGGAGGCATGGCTTCCAATATTTAAAATAAACCTAATCTGCGTATTGAATACACCCTTCAAAAATTGCCAAAATGGCTGCTCTAGCTCTTGTAGTTGCTGAGATCGACGCGATCAAACAGAAGGACAGACGGACGGACAGACAGAGAAGGCCCAAATCGACTCAGCTGGTTATTCTGATCAAGAGCATATATACTTTACGGGATCTGCCACGCCTCCTTCTACCCGTTACATACATTCTTCCAAAACAATTAACCCATTTTCCAATGCGTACAGGGTATAAAAAGCCAAATGGTTGCCGTTTTGTGGCCAGCTGGGGCTGCAGTTGCTTGGAGATTGATGTTCGCTGCCTCTGACATTTGTTTCGCTGTTGCCGTCGCACTCGCACTTGCTGCAGTCAATGCCGGCAAACCGGTTTCTTACCCACATTTTTTGCAGTGTGATTTAAACGATTTTCTCGCATTCAAATGGACGCCGGAGTCAGAGTCAACGATGCATGCACCGAACACCGCAGCGCTTTTCATTTGTGTTTCTCTTGGCTGTTTTTCTAGATTTTCCACTCAGATGAAAAATCGCACAGTTCAATCATGTAAACAAATTCATTAAGCCTGCACAAATATTTTAATTATTTCACGTACAAAATATTCTCAGTGTGCATGTAGACGATCTGTTAGTGTGAACTGTTCGCTGCTGGAATTAACCGAGACGACACCTGTGATAAATACTTTGAATTAATTGCGGGCTCCTTATGACAACAGCCTAAATATGGCGGAATAAATTCAATTACAGCTAGTATTTTATTACAGTGTATTTGTGGATTTATTGGACTTGGAATTGGTCACTAAATTTATTTGTTTAGCGTAAAGTTCGTTTATTTATAGTTCTGAGGTTTTAGGTTTCACTAAAGACAGAAAAATATAATTTTGTTAATAAATAAATTATAAATTATAATTAATTTTTAACATCATTTGTTTGTTGCATTTTTTTAAGAATTTATTTAAGAAATAAAATTGGAAATATAACTATTTCAAACATTAAACTGGTATGCAGCAATACTTTACCGAATGAATAATTTTGGAAAAAAGTAAAATTTTGTATAAAAAAATTTGTTTTTGAATTGTATAAAATCAAACTTTTTAAATATTTTTAAAACTTTTTATACTATATACCTATTGAAATTTATTACTTCCAAATCTAGCCTTCTGCTTTTCATTGGCTCTGTCCTTACAGCAGGACAATAGCTTTATAGTATATCTGGTAAAAAAAAAAGAATTCACTACAAAACTGATCAAGAATCACTGAATATTTGCTTAATATTAGGTTGTTTGGTAATGACATTATGACCGGTATATCATTACCAAACAACCTAATATAATATATTTAATGAAATATTTCCAACAAAGAAATAAGACTATTAAATCTAATTATATAAAAATTAAAATTAAAATATATTTCTCAGTTTCGGAAAAGCGAATAGGCGAATAAATATTGCCAGAGTAAAAATCTCTTGACAAATCAATTAGTTTAAAAATTCTTTAGATATGAAAACAATGGAATATATAAAATGTTGTAATGTGTTGATAAGCTTGTAGTATTTTATAATAAATGGGCATTAATAATATACCTGTTGAAGAGTTCAAAACTCAATTGAAATAAAATCAAACCCAACTTTAAAACATGCTTTAATATCTTAAACTAAACTGAGGCAATTTAATTGAACTGCAAGTCGAAATGGAATTATCAAAGCGCAGCTGACAACTGTCAGGCCAATAGACTCGGAATAGGGGGATATATGGATATATGGATATAGTTATGCTTCCAACTGTCAGGGCAATAGACTCGGAATAGGGGGATATATGGGGATATATGGATATAGTTATGCTTCCAACTGCAAATGTCAGCCGCCAGCACGCACTTTGACACACGCACTTTTCAAACAGGTGCGCCTTGTGGATGAAAGGGGGTCAAGAAGTGATGGGGGGAGGAGGGGGAGCAGGTGATGTATGAATTGCTTTGAATTTAGTTGTCAAAGCTGCCTCGCTGCCAGTGGGTTACAGTGGGTTACAGTGGGTTACAGTGGGTGCGCCTCATAAATTGTTAAAATGTGTCAGTATCGAACAAAAAGCGAGCGCTCGGCGAGGAGGCATAAAAGCGACGCTGGCAGTCAACAGTTGGACAACAGTTGCACAAACAAAAACGCGGACGACATTGGCGACACAGTGACAGCCAACAGGCAACGGACAACGGCAACAGGAAAGGGCACAGGCAAAATCAAAACCCAAACAATCGCCATACAAAAGCGAAACGTGTTTCGCTTTAAACATAAAAAGCGCCCAGTCTATGCCACAAGTTGCAAGCACCCATATTGATCAGGGGGGTAGAGGACAGACGCTGCCCCATGTGCGTTTAATTTGCAAGACACATGTTCGACTCGACGGGCTTAAAGTGTAGAGAGTGTAACGAGTAGAGAGAGTTACAGAGTGTACCGAGAAGACAGAGTATTCAGAGTGTACGAAGTATATTAAAAATGTAGTACTCAGTGGACATAGTGGTTACATTCTAGACAGAGTATAGCGAGTGTACTGATTATAACGAGTAGACAGAATGTACCGAATAGACAGATAATAGCGAGTATACTGATTATAACATTTAGACAGAATGTACCGAATAGACAAAGTATAGCGAGTAGACAGAGAATACTGAAAAAACAGATTATAGCGAGTATACTGATAAGAACGAGTATACAGAGTGTACCAAATAGACAAAGCATATCGAGTATACTGATTATAACGTGTAGACAGAATGTAACGAATAGACAAAGTATAGCGAGAAGACAGAGTATAGGGAGTATACAGATTAAAGCGAGTATACTGATTATAACAAGTATACAGAATGTAACGAATAGACAAAGTATAGAGAGTAGACAGAGTATAGGGAGTATACAGAGTTTTAGTATACCGAGTATAATCAGAATACAAAGTATAACGAGTAGGTCGAGTATAACGAGTAGACAGAATATACCGAGTATATTGACCATAACGAGTATACAAAGTATAACGAGTAGACACATCATATCGAGCATACAGAGTATATCTGTATAAATTTATCACAAAGTAATTCCTTTTATATTGTTGTTAAATTAAAATTTTTAGCAAATGGGAAACTTTTTAGACTACAACTGGAACCACTGTGCCTAGCGCTATTTGATGGCCAATGAAGCGTTGCCAGAGCGTCGCAGTCGATTGCTGCGTCAGCTGCGGCAGCAGTTGCATGTTGCACGTTGCATGTTGCAGTTGCTGTAGATGTTGCTGTTGCTGTTGCCATCGTTGTCGCCGCGATTTGTAGCCAAGTCGGAAAATGCATGTTACCAACAAATGACACCTTCATGTGCGCCACACATGGTTCCCTCCCTTCTCCTCCTCCCCTCCTCCTCCCCTCTTTCCCTGCTTCTATTACTGCTTTCATCTTTCCTCTGCCCTCTCTTCCCATCCCCTTTCAGCTCTTGTAATCTCATAACTGGGCTGCCTCAACATGTTGCCAATTTGGTCGCTTGGCAACGGGCTTCATTGTTCCATTGGACATTTCAATGCTTCCTTTTCACTCCCTTTCCCTTGCCTCTCCACTTGCCACTCCCCCTGCCCCTGCCCCTGCCGCTGCTCCACCCGCTACACGTGCAAAAGTTGTTGGTTTTTTATGAGACTTTTTCGCCGCTGCCTTTTAAGGCCGACACTTTTGCTCATTTCGCCCATTTCGAATTCTGCCCCCCCTCTATCGTCTCTTTCCCCAATGCATTTGCCAAAAACGCGCGCGAATTAACCTGTTGATTCCCCCCTCTGCTCAGCCCCCTCTCTCTCATCTCTTTGTGGCCTACAGAGAGAGAGAGGGAGTGAAAGAAAGAGATGTGAGAGAGCACGCATTGCCTTATGGTCATTATAATTGCCAGCCTGGGCAAGTGAATATGAGTATCTGTGTGAGCCTGGCCTTAAGTGAGAGTGTGTGAGTGTGAGTGTGAATGTGAGTACTATGAATGTGTATGAATATTGACTGCACTCTTTAAAGTCAGCAGTTGAAAGCCAAACTAAAACAGATTTAAAGAGAATTCTTTTAATAACTTTTAACGAATTTCCAACTAATTTATCATATATTTTTTCTTCTATTCGATTTTTCCAATGTCTAAATTCTTAAAAAATTAAGTATATTATAAAGACATAAATAATACTTAGTACATACTCTGTACATAGGTACAAGAAGTTCTTAAATTTATTTTCCATTTATGAATACAAAATAAATTTAACTTTACATTATTTAAATTTGTTTGCTGTTAGTAAAGATTTGTAGACTTGTCATTTGAGAAGATTCAATTGGATGCAGAATTGAATTCCGTATAAAAATTTACCAAATAATTAATCAAAATAATAAAAAGAAATTATTTTAGGATGTGTTTGTTTTTATTTTCTCTATGCATTTTCTATTTACAATGACAAAAGGAATTCTTCGCCACTGTTTTAATGCTTACAGTCTGATTTTAAAAGCAATGTACACAACAAAAATTACAGCCAATTGCATTTAAACACTATTTAATTTAATTAGGCTAAGAAATATTAGTTTTGTAGTTATTTTATTTCATGATAAGCTGAACCCTGCTTCTCTTTTCAGTCTCTCAAACAATCTACTCAAATTTATCATAAAACTAAAAAATTCTTATCAGCCAACGCTTCGTCAACTGTGTTTAGACGTCATCGAACTCAAAATCTCTTCTAGAACCTCAACAACAAAATGCTATAGAATTTTATGCCCGTCTATAATAGTCGTAAATTCATAATTCGTTGTGTTGGATTATTGTTCGGGTCTCGGCTCAGAGAGATCAGAAAGATCTTGGTTTAAGCCAGCTCGCTGAGTGACTTCCTTGTTCAAGCACGTAATTTACATAAATTGAAAATTGAAAGATGAAACGACGAGGCCGAGAAAGCGTTGATCAAAGTGCCTGGACTACGAGTCGACTCGGAATGAAATCAATTTTTGAAATAATAATAAATATCATAAGCTGACCTCTCTCTCTCTCCCTCTCTCTCTGTCTCTCTGTCTCTCTGTCTCTCTTTCGCTGTGGTCTATCTCACTCGGCTGGAAATAACAGACGCAGCAACTGTCATCGCACGAAATGATTTGTATTTTTGTATTCGTTATTTATGTTTCATAAATTATCGGATATATATCTCCACGATATTTAAGTTTTAACTGTGTGTAGTCAACGGATGCCGACACCGCTCGCCGATCAAGATTTTATTTAAATGGAACTCATCAACGCTCATTTGGGTCTCCATCTCCATCTCCATCTCTGTCTTCTTCTCCATCTCCATCTTCATCTCCATCTTCGTTTTCATCTGCATCTCCATCTCCATCGCTCTCGAGACAGACTGATGATGAAGCTCTGTTGCCTTTTGTTTTAGGTTCAGAGCTTTAATTATAGAGCTCATCCAATCTTCTCTCTCTGCTCCCTCTTCTTCCCTCTTCGATCTCTCGTGATGCCTTAATGTCAACGCTGTTGTTGTCTCTTCTCCTTCGCCTTTCCACACGATTCGTCGCTAATTAATGGATTTTGTCGTATTAAACTCATTAGTTTGCTTTCGTAGCATAATTTTAATTAATCACTCAAAGTCCACGCACAGTGGAACCCTCATGCCTCTTAACTTTGCATACTAAACGAACCACGGTGCTACCTAAAAAACACACAAAAACCGTAGAGCGACAAAATGGAATTTTAAAAGATCGAAAGATCGACAATTCGTTACTCAATTGATTTTTAATTTCAAAATAAAATAAATCAAAATTAAGAAAACCCAAACTTTCGGGCAAAATTAACATTCGCCATTCGATTTGATATATTAAACTCAAAATGTATATTTCATCATTAAAAAAACAGCAGGCAAAAAATCATATTAATCCACAAAACAACAAAAAAAGAACGCATAAAAAACTGAGAAATTCGAAATAAATAAAAAACACAAATGCAAATGGAAACTAGTTTTACAGGTAAGCCGAGAGGCCTCCAAGTAATCGTCAGTTCCAATTCGATTCCATACGATTCGATATGAGATGTGAACAGAGATTCGCCTCTCTCTCTCTCCCTCTCTCTCTATTGAGTATCTCCGTCTCTCTCTTTTCGTATGATAAATAACAAATCAAACGCTAAAATGTCGGTAATGTATGTGGCATGTCAGAGTCTGGGCTTATTTATGGCCTGGATCAATAAGAATAACGCCCCAATCAGTGACTATAAATTAACACAAAGACAAAAAACAACTTCAAAATGAAAAAAATAAAGAAAAAATACAACAAATACAAAAAAAGAGTTTCTCAGTTGATTCTCGTTTCTCTGCTCATTCTCATTTCATTTAAAAGGCAGCGTTTTTTGATTCGTTTTGAAAATGTTTGAGAGTGGCTAAGGAAATGTCGTTGACTCGTCTTCTAACTTTTATCATGTCGCTTTTGTCAGGCTGCAAGAATTATAGCAGGAAATCCGAGATTTATAGAGCAGGCATCTTATGATTCATAGATCCGCAGAGCCTTGAAAATATCTGAAAGTTTCTGGATTAAACGAAATAATTTTGACTGACAGCAATTTAATTAAATAAACCATATCAACTTACAAGTATTTATAGATCAATTTCATAAAAAAATTTAAAATTTTTAAAATAGATTTGGTTTTGTTTGAAAGGATTTAAGATGTAATTAAATATATAAAAATTTAAAAACTAAATTGCAAAAAAATTATATCTTAATTTAACAGGGAAATACTTTTCTATAAAAATAATATTTAGAACTTAAATGAATAAATAAATAATAGTTTATTTTATTGAATATCTAACTTGCTCAAGAAGAAAAGAAATTATAAATTACAAAATTGTTTGAGCTTTAACAAAAACTATTTAAAAATGCTGTTTAAATTTGTTAATTTATATACACAAAATACATTTGGAAATTTTAACGATATTATTAAATAAAACTGAATTAAATATAACTGAAAAATAGTTTTAAAATGTATTTACAACAATTATAAAGAGCTGATTAAATATATAAATATTATTCCACATAATTATTGTATTATAGATAATACTATTTCATTTATTTATAAAGGCACGAAATAAAAACGGAGTAAAAGAAAATAATAAAATCATTTTATAAAGTACTTAATTCTAAAGAATTTGTTAATTTAAAGGATTATTGAGCTATATAATTTTACAAATGAGCTGCTATAATAAATTATTACATTTTCTATATAGATTTCTGTAATATTTTGTATAAGCATATTTTCCTGTTATTTTTATACCCTGTGCCCATTTGAAAAATGGGAAAAACAGGGTTAATAACTTTGTGCGAATGTATGTAACAGCCAGAAGGAGGCGTGGCAGACCCCACAAAGTATATATATTCTTGATCAGGATGACGAGCTGAGTCGATATAGCCATGTCCGTCTGTCTGTCCGTCTGTCCGTCTGTCCGTCTGTGCGTCTGTCCGTCTGTCCGTCTGTTTGAACGCGTCGATCTCAGCAACTATAATAGCTAGAAAAGCCGTTTTGGTCATTTCTGAAAGGTGTTTACAATACGCAGATCAAGTTTAGTTCAAATCTTGGATGCCACTCCCCTTCCGCCCACAACGAGCATAAAAAGAATTCATTCGCCAATTTAAGACACAGATCGAGTTATATAAATTCTGTTTTCAGTTATTTGTAGGTCTATATTAGGCGCAGATAGGGTTTTTTTCAAATTTTGGATGCCACGCCCCTTTTACGCCCTAATTCATAAAAACTGAATAACAAGCGTATTATTGAACATAGAACGTTGTTATTCGATATATATACTCTCTTCTATTATATTAAACTTTCCTGAGAAGCGCATTAAAATCGATCAATAAACACAGGAGTTATAGGCGAAACAATATTGCAGGCGTTGCACGCTCGCTCACTAGCAGCGCGGCCAATTAAGCGGCACATATAGGAAACGTAGCAGAGAAAGCATTGCTGCTACGCTGCGTAAGACAGTTTTATAAAACTTTATAAAAAATATAGGGCACAGGGTATAAGACAGTCGGGCCCGTCCGACTGATCTGCTCCGCCCATTCTGGTTTTCTCCACACTTTTTCTGGCTTTCGTCTGTTCCTTTTGGCTGCCCCTTCGACATACATATGCTATGCAGTGTTAATTTGTCTGAATTATTCCAAAATCATCAGACTGCTTAACCTTACTACCCACGCTGACTTGCAGGGTATTACACTTGGCGCCACAAATCAAGTGTGAAATATATTCAAATCGCACCGGCAACAATACTAAAGCAGAAAGTAGTGAAAAAGGCGAAAATAAAGTTGTAAATTATACGAGAAATGTGAGAGATTGTGCGGTCAAAACAACAGCAATAAGTAGGAAGGAAGCCGGAGCAATTTCTGAATACCAGAAGGCAGGTAATGCTATCAATCTGCCATGTTGTATCTAGTGGAGAGAGAGAGAAAGGAAGAGAATAAGAGAAAGGGAGAGAGAGAGAGAGGGAGTCGTTTCGGCAACACCCTACGCTGCCAAATGATTGATTGCTCATCATTTTTCATTCTTAATGAAAATGCACCCCGCTGGCAAACGTGGAAGTTGCTTCGACTATGAGCTCCCTGGTTGGCTGTCTTTCTCTCTGTCTCTCTATCTCTCACCCTGTCTCCTTGTCTCTCTGTCTGTCTGTCTGTTTGTGGCACACACCTGAGCTGAGCTGAGCTGAGGCAGAAGGTGCACAAGTTGCGATTATCGCAGCGCATCGCGATTCTCACACTCTCCGCTAAAAACTTGGCCGAATTCCATGGGCATAAAAATGGCTGCCAGCTGCGTGGCCAAAGCAGACAGAGACAGAGAGAGACAGAGAGAGAGCGAGAGAGTGAGAGGAAGCTTGCGGCAATGGCGTTCGTATCTCCTTTTCATGGCCTTCCAGCTGCCTTCCTGCCTGCCAGTCAGCTGTCAACTGTCATGCTATGCATCATCTTCATGGCAGTTATTAACCTTTCTCTCTGTCTCTCTTTCTCCCCTCCTTCTTGTTCTCACCTTTCTCCATACATTTGCAAATGTATTCGCTAGAAACTCGCACTCTATTCGAGCGTTGATTTAGTGCAGCTTTTGCTGAAATTAAACAAAACATTTGCACACCCAGCAAAGTTGGCATTGGCATTATTGTAATAAGCAAAAAATATTAAAAAAATATATATATATACATTATAGAATGATTCAAAATTAATCATTACAACTGAAATTAAAAAATCTTGATGGAAATGCAAAAATGAAAAATAACAAAAGCATGAAAAGTGATTCTAAGTGATTGATTTTATCATTTGAACATTATAGATGATCGCTATTAATTTTCTTAGAATGGGTGTTATATATATTTTCTATGGTATACTCAGAAACAAATACTTAAAAATTAAGCTCTGAAACGGAATTTTAAACTAATCTATAGCTTAAATTTTTGTGTCATCAGCAAATTTGATATACTTATTAGCACTGTTAGTACTTACATATATTCTGAGTCATGCACGAATACCTAAAACAAGCCAAGATGAATAATATTATTTATTTGTTGTTTATTTATTTCATATTCCATAATCTCTGTTTATATATTTCTAAATTAATCCATATTTCAGCTGCGAATAAATTCTATAATCTCTTGTTATCAGTTAAGGAAATTCAAAAAAGTGTAATTTCAATTATAAAGCAAATCAAAAGCTGATGAATGCAAACAAATTCATGATACAGTGGCATTTAAATATAACAAACTGGGAAATAATATTTTTAAAAGATTTGTAAATTAAGCACGTAATTAAATTTTAATCATTAAAAAAACAAATGTAATTGTTAACAACTTTAAAAACCTATTAAATTTTATCTTCCAACGTTAATTAAATTCCAAATATTATTACAAAGATTTTCTTTACAAAAAGTACTCACTGTACACATGTCTAATAAAATTCAACCTAATCAGCTGTATTGACAAATTGATATTGTTTGGAATTTAATAATATATATTTATATATACATATGTATAGTGAATTTAATAAAACTTATGCTTTATCGTGAGAAACTGCCGGCATCTCGCATATGAAGTGGATTAGATCACCGCAGGGTCTGTCGTCCATTCGGTAGTTCGAAAAAGCTTCTATATCCACACATTTTTCTCCACTGCTGGCTCTATTAGGTTCTCCGGAATTCCACTTAAGAAACTTAGCCTTTTGCCCGGTGCTATGGACCCGATATTCTCCCTCCTGGGCAAGTTCTGTGATGTCCAGCCAATACCTTTCCCTCCACCCATCCAACTTCGATGTGACCTCTTTGAACTCCTGCTCACTTTGCAGACTGGCTAACCGACCTCCGAGCTCCCGACATCTATGGAAAGCGCCATACCAGTTGAGTTTCTCGGTTTTTTCGACATGGTAGGACTTTGCGCCGATCTTCTCCACGAATTTGTCTTCGTGATCCTTCAATGTATCAAGTAGTTCCTTGAAGTTCGTGTCCATTTGCGCTTCAAACTTGGCAAACCTTTGCTCCACTAAACTATCCACATCCTGCGAGGACTTTGGGGCTTCTGTTGTAGTCTGAAGACTTTTTAAAAAAGTTTCGAATGAGTTTTCATCTTCCGAGGACTTTGATGCTTCTGTTGTACTCTCAAGACGTTTTAATATGGCTTCGAGTGAGTCCTCAACCTCAGAATCGTTCAAATCTTGACTTGAATTCGACGCCACAAGTGTTGTCACTACCAAAAGTGTCAAAATAATAACTTTCATTTTGATATGTATAATCAGAACCGCTTCGTAGAGGAAGATTACGTTACTAAACAGCATCCAGTAAGCAGCAGTTCTTATATACCTTTCCAATCAACGGGAAAATTACAGAATACAGTATATGACTTGCAATAAACAATGATAACAAATCGAAATACTTAGAATATTTGTCAACATGGGAATTTGCAAAAATCAACTAGAGATTAGAGGGTGTTTTTCATAGAATAAAGTGTGTAACCTTTTTGAATGCATTTTTTCCCATTTCGGCATAACTGTTATTACATTGCAAAAAGTTATTATAGCAAGCTTCTCTATACCTTCTTAATTTCATTCCTTAAGCAAAATGACATTTTAATATTGTCACTTTTTACGGTGTAGTAGGATATACAAAACTTGGAGGACATTAGGTTTATCTATTTATAAGATTTTTGACAAAATTAAGCCAAGATCAATGACCTAAAAATTATAAAAAGATGCTCAATTTTGAAGATATATATTTTTTAATTTTTCTAGAGAATTGTTCTTTTTACGAGACGATTATTTTGTAGAGAGTATACAATAAATAAAGGTCTAAAAAAAGGGTTTATTTAATTAGGAATTTAATCATGCGCTTGAACTTTGTAACATTCTATTTACTTATAAAATATTCCAATACTGATACTACGGAGAATTCCCCGGGTTATATGTAACTTTCGGATTATGTGTTACATGTAAACGACGCTCTGTACCTAATTCACTTAATAATAACATATATAAGCCCTTGAATATTGTCATATCAAGTTCAGTTACTAAAACCTATTTAAAACCTATTCAACAGAGCTTACATTTTAAAAGCTAATATGAAGATTATTTTTGTTGCACTTTCAATCACACTGCTGATTGTTCCCAACTTGTGTGATGAGGGCTATTTGAATGTCTTTGGGAAACTCGATGACTTTGAGTCCTCTGGGGATGGCGAAAGTCCGTACACATCCTACCTAAGAAGCATAATAGTTCCCCAGACATCGGATGATTTGACACCCGACGCTTCCGATTCTGCAACTTCCGTCAAACATATTGACGAAATGCTGCAGGAGAAGTTCGAGAAACTCACTGTGAAAATGGAGCAAAACTTTAAGAACCTTCAGGAGGCAGTTGCAGAAAATAATTCCCCTCTTCTGGAGAAGATCGGCGTCAAGTATTACCACATCGAAAAGAACGAGCAGCTGAACTGGTTTGCAGCCTCCCACAAATGTCTGGAGTTGGGTGGACGTTTGGCAAGTCTGCAGAGTGAAGAAGAATTCAACGAGGTGACTAAATATGTGGAAAGCCATGGGGCCAAGAACTATTGGCTGGGTATTTCCGATCTTGGTGATTTCAAAGACTACCGAGTTCTGGCAACTGGACAGAAGGCGATCTATCTGAAATGGCATGCGGGAGAACCAATTAAGAAAGATTATCTGCAGAACTGTGTTGAGATGAAGCGACTTGATTCTGTTTTTGGATTCAGTAACACTGTGTGCTTTGACAAACTCAGCTTTATCTGTGAAATGGGCAGCTTTTAGTGTATATTGAATACGGTTTATTTAGTGAATATTGATTTTAAATAAAATATAACTGAAGTTTTATTAAACTATCTGCTTGTATAACTAAAATTGTATAAATGTTTCCACTGCCTTGAATAATTTTCTTCAAAAATTTGTACGTTTTCTAGCATTTTAAAAATTGGGTTTAGCATAGATAAATAATTATCTGTGATCGGGCTATCGACACTCAGAGAAAAGGGTCGATTGCATCCGACTGTAGCCCTTCGAAATGTTAAATGATGCGCGAAATAAAATGCAAATAAAATATTTGCATTATATGATTATGATTTGATTATCAGTTGCAGTGAACTATAAACTATAATATATGTATATGATCTCAGAATAAATAGACAAACCTCGAGTAAAACTTTGATGTGCTATACTTTATTAAAATTGTATTTATTATCTCCGCATTCTTATGGAAGCTGGATTAAAATTATAAAATTATTTAATTTTACTGCATTATCTATAATTTTTCATTGAAACTTTATTCATTTGTTCCTTGGAAACAATTGTCGGCATCTCGCATATGAAGGAGATTGCGTCTTCGCAGGGCTTGTCATTCATTTTGTACACATCCGACATGCGTTTCAACTCAACGCAATGTTCTGGCCGAGGCATAGAGTATCCATTGGGTTCCCCCTCATGCCACTTGAGGAAGTTTGCCGGTTTTCCAGTGCTGAGCACACGGAAGTCTCCCTTTTCAGCCAGCTCAGAGATATCGAGCCAGAATTGTTCGTTGCTGTTGCTCAATTTCTCAACCACATCCTGGAACTCCTGCTCACTTTGCAGACTGGCCAAACGTCCTCCCAGCTCCCGACATTTATGGAAAGCGCCATACCAGTTGAGCTTCTCGGTTTTTTCGATATGGTAGGACTTTCCGCCGATCTTCTCCACGAATTTGTCACCGCTTTCTTTTATGGTATCAAGCAGATTCTTGAAGTTTGCGTCCATTTGCGCTTCAAAATTGGCAAACCTTTCCTGCACTAAACTCTCCACATCCTTTGGGGCTTCTGTTGTACTTAGCACAGGTTTTAGAGTAGTTTCGACTGAGTTTTCATCTTGCGAGGACTTTGGGGCTTCTGTTGTGGTTGGGAATACATATCTTATATAGTTTTGCAGATACCGAGAATGGTAATCTTCCCAATCTTCAAATGAATTTGACGCAACAAGCGTTACCACTACTGCAAGTGTCAAAAAAATAACTTTCATTTTGATATTTAGAATCAGAACTGCTTCGAATTGATGGATTTTGGTACTGAGCAGCATCCAGTACTAGGCTGCTCTTAAATAGCATTCAAATTCAAGAATATAATATATTATTTTCAATAAGCAAAATTAATCTGTGAGCAATTTGAATTACTTGGAATGTTTCTCAGCCTAGAAATGTGCAAAAACAACAGGCGATAAGAGCGTGTTTTTTAAACAGACATACAGAGAATGCTTCATGATTGATGTATTTTTCCCATTTCTGCAAAAAAATTTGTTTTAAATTGAAAAAAGTTTCTACATTATTTATTAATTATTCCTTTAAAAAAATATCTGTAAAAATTGCATTTACAGAAACCAATGACTAACATTTTTGGTGAATTTTCTAGAATTTTTTTACCAGGGTGCAGCAAATTATTCTGCTTCGAAAATTATATATGAAGGTAGGGAAAGGAAACCTTGGGAAAGTGTTTCAATATTCGTTACAAAAGAATTAAACTTTTTTCCTCATCCTCCCCACATTCGAGGTAAATATCTATATTACATCTTCAATGTTTCTTATCCGATATAAACACATTTTCCATTAGCACTAAATTAATAGACCCTTTTGTAAAGTTTTGTAAAGACCAGGGTATACAAATGGGATTATTTATTTACTAATTAAACATGCTGACATCATGCACTTTAACTGTGTAATATTAAATACACATGTACAAAATTCTACAACCTATAATATAAAGGTTTTCCCGAGCAAAATATTAGTTTCGTATTATTTGTTACATGTGCATATTTTTGATAAGAACATTCTATATAAGCTGTAGTATATTGTAAGAGCCAGTTCAGTTTTTAAAATATATTCAGACAGTTCTGTTTACATCCCAAAAGCTAATATGAAAATTATTTTTGTTGCACTTTCAATCGCACTGCTGATTGTGCCCAACTCGTGTGATGAGGACTTATTAAAGTTCCTTGAGACATACGATGACTTTGAGTCCTCTGGGGACGACGAAAGCCCGTCCACATCCTACCTAACAAGGATAATAGTTCCCCAGACATCGGACGATTTAAAATACGACGTTCATGGTCCTTCAACTTCCGTGAAACATTTTGATGAAATGCTGCAGGAGAAGTTCGAGACACTCGCTGTGAAAATGGAGCAAAACTTTAAGGAACTTCGAGGAGCAGTTGCAGAAATCAATTCCCCTCTTCTGGAAAAGATTGGCGACAAGTATTACCACATCGAAAGGAACGAGGAGCTCAACTGGTTCGGTGCCTCTCACAAATGTCAGGAGCTTGGAGGACGTTTGGCAAGTCTGCAGAGTGAAGAGGAATTCAACGAGGTGATTCAAAATATTGGAGGGATTGGAACCAAACCCTATTGGCTGGGTATTTCCGATCTAGTTGAAAACGGGGATTTTCGAGTTTTGGCAACTGGAAAGAAGGCAAATTATCTCAATTGGCATGCGGGAGAGCCCAACAAGGAAAGCTATTTTGAAAATTGCGTTGAGATAAGATATGCAGATTTTAAATATGCATTAAATGATCTTAGATGTCAGGAAAAACGCAACTTCATCTGCGAAATGGGGACATTCTAGTAAAACTTTACATCTTGGTAAAAAAAATGTTAATTGCAATGGCATTAATAAAATTTGAAAAATATGTTATATATCTAAAAAAAAGTGTATGTGAAATTACTGAAGATTTTGTTTAAACAATTTTAATACCTTCCATTCATCCCCCGCTAACCATAAAAATATAAAACAGAAACGTCGATTATATTAAATATAGTACATGCGTCATGCAATTAAAATTTGCTGTACAGACTTTTGAGATGTACTCGTAAATAACACACATTAGAAATTTTAATGATAATACGGAGATTCCCCCGTGTCAAATGTCACTTCTAGATTATTTTTTTAATGTGACGTTCCGCACATAATTAATTCGCTTGATAAGAAAATATATAAGACGCTGCATTTTGATACAGCAAGTTCAGTTATTAAAGCATATTCAAAAAACTCTGTCTACATTTTGAAAGCTACGATGAAGATACTTTTGGTTGCACTTTCAATCACACTGCTGATTGTTCCTAACTTGTGTTATGTGCCCAAGGGTCTCTACGATATTTTCGATGACATCGAGTCCTCTGGAGACGACGAAATCACGCAGACATCTAACCTGGCAAAGATAGTACTTCCCCATGCATCGGACGATCTCAAATACGATGTTTATGATTCTTCATGTTCGAAGCATATTAACAAAGTTCTTCAGGAGAAATTCGAGAAACTCGCTGTGAAAATGGAGCAAAACTTTAAGGAACTTCAGAAGGCTATTGCAGAAAGCAATTCTCCTTTTCTGGAGAAGATCGGCGACAAGTATTACCACATCGAAAAGAACGAGCAGCTTAACTGGTTTGCAGCCTCCCACAAATGTCTGGAGTTGGGAGGACGTTTGGCAAGTCTGCAGAGTGAACAGGAATTCAACGAGGTGACTAAATATGTGGAAAGCCATGGGGTCAAGAACTATTGGCTGGGTATTTCCGATCTTGGTGTTTTCAAAGACTACCGAGTTCTGGCAACTGGACAGAAGGCGAACTATCTGAAGTGGCATGCGGGAGAACCCAATAAGGCAACTTACCATGAAAACTGCGTTGTGCTAGCATATGTTAGATCCGAATATGGATACAATGACCTTGAATGTCAGGAAAAACGCCATTTTATCTGCGAAATTGGTACATTTTAGTAACATTGTATATTCAATTAAAATGAAACAACATTTAATATACAACTAATTAAACATGATCCATAATCTGTCTATCAAAGAGTTTTTAAATAGCATTTTAATTTGTAATAATAACAGTAAACCGTAAAACAAATATAATTTTATGTTAAAAAATTAATTTTATGGTTTTTGAATAAGATTTTCTAATTAAATAATTCTATAGTTATTTATTTAAATTATATGTAAATCTAGCAAATTTATTTAGATATTATTGAGCATGGATTTATTCTATTTTGAGCAGTTTGTGTTTGTTTCTCTATAGGGTTTCAGAGCAAATTACAAGCAATTCGCTTAGGTCAACGTTGACAGCAGCAGCGACGTCGACGTCGGCGTCAGCGTTGACGCCTGCGTGGCGGCCATTACTATTTGAGTTGTTGTTGTTGCTGTTGTTGCTGCTGTTGTTGTTGTTGTTGTTGCTGTTGTTGTTGTTGCTGCCAGCTCGCATCATCATTAATCATTTTTATTTGCACGCTGCCGCATTTGTTGGCATTTTCTGTTTGAAATGCGCCCTGTCAGCTCAGTGAGATGAGCGGTTGGGTGGTTGGGTGGTGGGGCGGAGGGGTGAAGGGGCGGAGGGTGGTGCTTGACGCTTGACGGTTGTCGGCAGTGGTTGGGGGTTGGGGGTGGCTGCTGCTTGTGGGCGTTTGGGCGGCAGGGGGTGTACCACCCTTGTCAACGGCGAACCGAAAATTCCAGCAAGTTTGTCACAAGCCTGACCAACGACCCACCTCCCCCCTCCCCCCACACAACCAAACCACTAGCAGCACCGCCCAACCACCCAACCACCCACAAGGACACAGCAGCAGCAGCCATCATCATCATCATCAGAGTAAACAACAAAACATGGACAGTAAATTGTAACCGTCATAATGTAGAGAGCAGCAGCGGCAACAGCAGCAGCAGCAACGACGCAAGCATACCCTGTAAATCTCAAAGAAAAACAATTAATTAATTTAAAAAAATTTTATTATTCAATAATTATTATTAAATAAACCAGTAAGGACGGAGCTACAGTCGGACGCAACCGACTGTATGAGACCCTGTACTTTGTGTTTTCTTCGCTGTTTCTTATCCGATAGTGATGTAATTCACAGAATCGATGGAGATTGTCATAGACTACGTACATGCCACATCCTAAGTCATTAGTTGTTAAACTGTAACTTTAAAACTGAAAACTGTTACTAATTTGGTTTTTCGATTAGTGGAAGAATGGATGGAGTTATCAAAAAACCCAAACTAACTTGATCTGATGGATGCATAGAAGAACATAAATACTAAAAAATGGCACTTATAGCTCTTACAGTCTGCAAGATATAGGTGGCTTCTCTGTCTTTGCTATCTTCGCTGTTTCTTTTCCGTTGGCAATGTAATTCACAGCATTGACAGATAATGCCATAGGTTGCCTGCATGCCAAATCCTAAGTCTGTAGATTTTAAACTGTGGCTGTAGTGGCACTTACATACATTTATAAAAAAATGTCTGTTACATAACTTCGCTGTTTTATGTCCGAATGCAATGTAATTCACACCATCGACGGATAATTCTATAGGCTACGTACGTTCCAAGTTACAAGTCTGTAGCTCCATTATTGTGGCTGCCGTGGCACATATACGCATTTTGAAAAGAATTGTCTCTTGCATATCTTCACTATTTCGAATTCAAATCACAAATTAATTTATAGAATCGGTGGAGAATACCATAGACTACGTACATTTCAAATTTCAAGTCTGTAGCGCTATTATTGTGGCTGCTGTGGCGCTTTTAGTTTTTGAGATTTTTGAGGTAGGTGTAGTTTTTTGATAATTCGCGGAGGAAGGAGGCGAAATATTAAACATCTAAAGCAAACTTGATCTGCGTAAGACATCGGACAACCTGAATTCCGAAAAGCGGCGTTTCTGGCTCTCTTAGTTGCTAAGATCTAGGTGTTCATACGGACACCAGACAGACGGACAGACGGACAGACGGACATGGCTATATCAACTCAGCTCGTCGTCCTGAGTCAGAATATATATACTTTGGGGGGTCTACCACGCTTCCTTCTGCCTGTTACACACAGCTGTCATTTGCACTAAATTAATAGACCCTTTTATTTTTTTAAAATATAGGGTCTAAAAATTTAATTGATATAATAATTTAATTTCATATTCACAATTTGACCTTTAATTTATTTTCTATTTTATTTGAATTTAGTGGATTGATATTATTTTAATATTATATTTGGGATATAAACAAATTTATTGATTTTATTCTAAATTCAAATTCTTGCACACTAGTTATTTGAGCTTTAACTTAATTTAATTTTATGTTTGTATTGTTTGTACATTTTACTTTTAGCCTAATAATATTAGCTTGTATTTAATGTATACACATTTAACATTAACAGATTAATTAATATACCTAAAAAATTGTATGCCTAAATTATAAATTATTTTTAAATTGCATAATTTAATATTTGATTATTTGTATTTTTGCATTTTAATTTTTTTCGACTTTAACCAAATGAATAAATTAAATTAACACACGCAATATTAAAAAACTCTAGATAATTTATTTTCTTATGATACCTATTAATGCCCGTGCATACTCCATTTGCTTGTTTTTATAGGGTATACATAGCAAGCAGAGAGATGTCGACGGCAACTGTATAAATTATTACATTGTGTACTCTTAGCGCACATAAAAATACATTAATAAATATTATTTATGTATATTCCGTATTCACAAATACTCGTACAGCTTCTGCTGCTTCTTCTTCATCATCATCATCATCATCTTGCCTGGCAGTAACTGACATACACAACCCAGATGAATTGTTTAATACACTGCGCAAAATATATCAAAATATATTTGCAGTATTATTTAAATAGTATGAATTTTGAATGCTATTAAAAACCATATTTATAATTTGGGTTTTTAATATATTGTATATATATATAATTTTTAATAATATTTATTTTATTATTTTATACATTATGTATAATATATTGCATAATTAATGAGAACTCTAAATATTTTTATAAATATTTTTATAAAGTTATTTAATTTACTTAAACAAATATCTTACATGAAAAATGTTTTCTTTATAGAAGCACAAGGCAATTATGCAGAAAAATAGCTGAACAATTTTAAATTTAATATTTAGATTTTGTAGATATTTTTTTAGTAATTGGCATTTATTTTCGCCTAAAATTTTGCGCAGTGTTTTTTCATTGAAAAGTTGTACATAAAGCCTCATCTTCATTTCATATTTTTTGACATTTGTTAAATCAAAAAAATATATATTTGTATACACTCCAACTCACTCGCTCTATCTCTCTCGCTCTCTCTCTCTCTGTCTCTTCACTCTCCTCTTTCTCTCTCTTTTTGGGTTTTTTTGTTTATGTGTCATTTTTGCCGTTTGAATTTATTTGTTTGTTTGCCATTTCTCGCGCCCGAATGCAAATTTGGTAATTGTCTTTCTTGCTTTCGCTGTATGCGTCTGTCTGTGTGTGTGTGTGTTTTATTTATTTGAGCAAAAAGAATTTATTTTATGGCAAATTGGTCTTAAATCGCGCATACGCCCCAATGTCCCGATGCGTTGTGAGTAATGAACACTTTCCCTAACGAATTTGCGCTAATAAAACTAAAATATGTTTTATTTGCAGTTTATTTTGAAGCCAACGATGATTTATAAAACATTTTAATTTAATTATATATGTTTTGGTATGTGAAATAGCAGATTATTGCCTAGAAACCAGAAATAATTCAATAAATAAAGCATATATCAGAAATATATATGAATAAATAAATATATATATAAATAATATATATAATTGAATATGCTTTTAGTGTATGAAATATTTTAATTCAATTATAAATGTGATTATAATTACTATTATAATGAAGAATCAGATTATTGACAAGAAATAAATGCATAATTAAATATATAAATAAATAAATTACCCATAATTTAAATTCCATTTTATTATAATTATAAATCTTGTGTTATAAGTAGTGTCAGATTATTGTCAAAAAATAAACGAATAAATAAATTAAAAAATAAATACGATTATTTATTAAACATTTTAATTAATTTATAAATATTGTATATTATTATATATTATTGAAGCAGATATTAACTAAACAAATAATTAAATAAATATAAACTATAATTTAATTGTTATTATAGTGATGATTATGAAGAATCAGATTAAATAAAAGAAATAAATACATAATTAAATATATAATTGAATAAATTAACCATAATTTATATTATATTTAATATAATTATAAATATTGTGATCTAAGACGTGTCAATAAATAAACAAATAAATACTTTAAAAAATAATTAAAACATTTTAATCAATTTATAAATATATTGATATATGAAGTAGAAGATATTAACTCAACAAATAAATAATTAAATAAATAGAAACTATAATTTAATGTGCTTTTAGTTGATTAGTTTGGGCTGCAATCGGAATCCATATTTGGCCAATAACAATGGCGGCTGAAAAGCTGTCGAAGTGTCCGATTGTCTGATTGTCTGATGGCCTGATGGTGTGATGGTCGGATTGTGCTCTTTGTCTGTCGCTTTGTTTGTCTAAAGCTTTTTGGCCATTTCAATCTAGCCATGGCAATGGGCCATTAACTTGATATATGGCAGTTGGTCGCCTAATGATTGCCGAATTTCTAATTATACGCATAAGAAATTATATCTGTCAATAAATTTGCCACTGTGTGCGCAGCGCAGCAAAAGGACGAAAAAGAAATCAGCAATGGCCATAATTCACTCAAGAGAGAGGGAGAGAAAGATAGGGGAAAGCGAGAGGGATAATAGAGAATAGTGAGAGAGAGAGAGAGAGAGAGAGAGAGAAGACTGGCGTAAATCCTTCCACAACTGACAGCGGAATGGCGCTCAGTGCTTATAAATGATGAGTTCAAGTCCGCAAAGCGGGCGCATAATGACCTAAGACAGAGCTGGGCGGGGCAGCCGCAGACAGAGACAGCAACAGCCATAGAAAGAGAGAGGGAGAGAGGGAGAGCGGCAGGAAATATCTGCCGGAATGACGCATAAAACAAATCCAAGCCGAGGGTTCGCTTGACGAACCAACGAAGGCACGTCATCATTATCATCATCATAGAGTCCAAGTCCGAGTCGAGGCAAGACGACTTCAAGTTTTATGAAACCCTCAACTTGCAGATACTTTTGCCAGCTACGGTGCGGAAAGGGGGGGGGGAAGGGGCAGTGGGAGTGGCAGGGGGCACAACTATATGGGTGGACAAACTGGCATGGGGCTGCTGGCTCATATATTTTCGCTCGTCTGACATTAACGGCTGCTATCGCCCCAAAAGACGAAGACGAAGACGAAGACGACGTAACTCGCAGCTCCCTATTCCTATTCCTACACTCGGCAAAATATAGATAGGAAATTTCAGGAATTTTCTAAGCGTAAATCAAGCCCACAATGACTTTGAAAATTTAAGTACACTTCTGAATTGATATTTCTAAATTAATATTAAAATTTAACAACAGTAATTTATTAATAAATAAACGCAGATTAAGGTTGAAATAAAATTTAATTTAAAACAAAAATATTTAAAACAATATTGAATGTATTCTACATATTTGAAACGTGCTTTGAGATGTTCCGGATTTTATGAGGATTTTTTCATTAAGTTATATATTAAAATTTATTTACTAATTAACAGCATTGATTTTGAATCAAATAAACATAGGATTGAGGTAAAAATTTAAATTAATTTAGGAAACAAATATTGAAAACAATCTTAGATGTATCTAAAAATATCCGAAACGTAGTTAAGATCATGAGATTTTTATATAATGAGGATTAATTACGAAATTAATTTAACATTAAACAGCATTGATTTAAGCACAATGAAGCATAGGTTTAAGTAAAAGTATAATTTAATTTAAGACTAAATAAAGATTTAAAATAATCATTAATATGCTTAAAATATTCGCAAAGTACTTAAAATGAAAAAATTCTAGATTACATGGGGATTACTTGAATAAATAACGTTCTTACTTAGATCAAGTGGATTCGGGATAGCACGTCAATTTTCTGACATGAAATATGTAAGAATTTGTTGTTTATTTTTTCTGAGTGTATTTCTATGCCTTGGCGCTCTGTTTGGACTGTCCTGGCTTGGCATCATTACTGGCAGTCCACGATTTATTGACAAACGTAGAAGGCAACCAGCAGAGAGGGACAGAGAGAGAGAGAGAGAGAGAGAGAGGGAGAGGGAGCTGAAATCAACCGAAATTTAGAATCGGCAAAACGTCTTGGCTGCCAAAAAGGATTGCTAAACTCCGGCACGAATGTGGGCAGTTCCCCCTCCCCCTCCCCCTTACCCCTTCTCAGCAGGGGCGGATGTGGGGCGGGGGGCGTTGGAGTGTGGGTGTGGCTTTGACTTTAATGCGACGTCTGCAGCCGCAGAGCAAACGCCATTTGTTTCTATGGCGGCCATTTCGTTGACGTTCTGCTCTCCACTCGAAATGAGCCAGGAGATGACATTTCCCTATATTGAAGGACGTCAGCATTAATACAGAATGGAGCTGCAGATGTATGTGCACTCAGAAAAAAATTATACAACTATTTTAGCTGTAAATTTCGTTGAATGTAATTTAAATCGTGACAGTTACAAAGATTTTAAAATCTTGTGTAAACTTTGTCTATTTAGTAAATAATAAAAAGCATTTAAATTAAAGTTTTTTTTTTTTTTTTTGGAAAAATATATTCCAATAATAATAAACTACGAATTATTTATTGATCATTAAATAATTAATTATTTTTTTTATATATTTTCCAATAATAATAATACTTTTAATAATAACTCAAAAATATACCAAAGTTCTCAAGAAAATTTTCCCTCTTCAAGCTCATGAAGTTTCATTTAAATTATATTATTATATTTATACAAACATATTTTTTTAATGATGTGAAATTCCCACCAATTTACAAAAGATGCGGAAATCATCAAAAATTTTGAAATTTGGGAATTTCCATGACCCTGATAACAAATTCGACTAAGGCAGCTATAAAAGACAGAGCATTTTCGAATGCAACTTAAGTTTTAATTCATCCGTCAGATACTACAGAGACTACAAATTTAGACAAGATGCGAGTTTTGTTTGTGGGACTTTTAATCTCTGTGCTGGTTGTGCCTCACTCTTGTAGGGTACATCAATTGATCGGTGCAAAGTCCTACTATATCGAAAAAGCCGAGAAACTCAACTGGAATGACGCATTCGATAGATGTCGGGAGCAGGGAGGACGATTGGCAAGGCTGGAAAGTGAGCAGGAGTTTCAGGATGTATTTAAAGGATTGGAAAACAGCAGCGATCAATTCTGGATCGATATCCCTCAACGAAATCGATTCAGATCACATGCAGCACATTGCTTTAGGATAAGACCTAATAAGTCGAATAGGTACACATTGAATGACAAACCGTGCGAAGACGAAATCCATTTCATATGTGAAAAGCTGAAAAGCTATTGATTATACATAATTTTTTATATAGTAATGAATACTAAAAAAATAATAAAATAAATTATATAATACTAATATATATATATATATATATATGTATATATGTGACAAACATTTAATTCAAAGTTTATAATTCACTGACAAGCATCAATCAGAAAGACATTTCTATACATTGCGTATATGTTATAAAAAATTCTTGATTTTGCGCATCATTTAACAGTCGGAAATACTACAGTCGGACGTAAAGTTATATTGATAGCACAATCAGTATGTTCATTAATTATCTTTGCAAGTTTATATACATTTATTAATTTAAAAAAATATATTAAAAATTTTTTAGAAAAATTTAATTTAAGCTTATTAAATAATAATTTTTCCATTGCAAGCTATAAAACGAGGACGGTGCAGATCAGTCGGAAGTAAGGCTACAGTCGGCAGGAGATATTAATTTTTTGCATATTTAATGTGACTAAATCTAGGCCTAGAGAGAGAGAGAGAGGAAGACTTATCATAGTGAGGGAGATACAAAAGTCTCAACTGTATTTAAGTTTTGGCAAGCAGCAAGCAATACAGCTGGAAGCTATGGCTGCTCTAAAACAATAAATAAATAACACTCGACGTAGTTCTCATTGCAATTTGTGTGTGATATGTGGCACGGCTCTATGCCTCAAGGAGTGGCAAGAGTGGGTGGAGAGGGTGGGGGGAATCCAGGGCAGGGGGGAAACAGCTTCTGTTGGCTAATGTGACTACCGCAAGCTCTGGCAATTTCAGCTCCAACGTCAGCTCCTGCTTCTCTGAGCTGATGATTCATACGCTGCCATTCTAAGCTGTCCCATCCAACCAGCTCTCTATGGCTACACTGAGAAAAAACCAACCAACACAATTATTAACTGATGAGAATTTATAACGAAATATCATGTGATAAAGTAATGCTCATGTAATCCAGAAATTCTTGCTTTAAACTATCTGCAAGTTTGCTTTAAATATTAATTATTTTACTCAAATTTTTATTTATTAAAAAAAAAATCTTCCATTGATAGACGTCGAGCCCGAATTCTCACCTTCAGCTAGTAATTATTTTACTTACATTTTATTTTAAGCTCAATCTTTTCCTATTTAATTTCAAATAAGACTGTATTAATATGGAATTCAGTAATTGGAATCTAGAAATTTTGGGTTACAAGAGGATATCTTCAAGTAGTTAGGTAATTCTCTTGTAACCCAGAAATTCTTCATTCTAAGCCTGCTTAGGATATTTTAAATACATGTAGGATAGTTTAGAATTTTTATTTTCTTGAAACTATACTTATTTTAATTTCTACTTATGCTGATTTGTGCCTCATCCAATGCTATTTACTTTTAAATAAATCTCGAATTTCGCCATACGGTTTTGGAATCGGTTTAATCTGTTTTCTCCGAGTGTAACTCCCACTTGCTCCCACTCCATCCAAGGTCTGTGCCAGCTATTCCCATTCATTTGGTTGAGAGCTGGCGCCTTCGGCATATTTTTAATTGCCTAATTTTGCGACTTGAGTGATGGGCAACTGCTTCAGCCTCGATCCTCTGTCGAGGGTTGTTGCTGCCTGTCGTTCAGAGCGTGATAAACGCTCTGCCTCCCTGGCATTTTAAAATTGTCGCCAAAAAGCAACCCCCCGACACCCTTACTCCTCCCCCTCCCCTGCTGCTCCTGCTCCTTCCTGGCAAGTGGCTTCATTTGCTGTCGCTGAAATATTTTCAGAGGCGAGCGAAAAGGGAGCGTTGTCAAGCAGCGCTCGCGGCAAATTATGGGACAATATTTTAGGCTAATGTTAATGTTTTCCCAAAAATTTTCTCATTGTGCCAGCAAAACCGCCCCCTCCCTCCGACACCACCCCCCACAACTTGCAGCAGCAAAACGCCTTCGGGCCAAATCCGTTAAATTATTGAGCTGAAGGTACTTTTCAATGCGGTTCGCTGGCTTGGGTCTTCGCCTGCCTCTTCCAGGGTTGGGGTTAAATGAGCAGCGACACTTTCCTCTCCATTGTTGTTATTCTCGGAGCTCTACGAGTGCTCTGAGCTCTCGGCGTATTCTTTATTCTTTATTTGTTTGGCAAGCGCAATTTGAAGTCGTTGCTCAGGTTCTGTTAAATGTTTCGGAAATGCAAAATGAATGAAGGCAGGCAAAGGATTCGCGAATGAATTAGTTTCTAAGTTGACGCTTGGGAGAAGAGAAGAGAGAGAAATGACAGAAGAAAGAGGAGACAAAGTGGGTGTCAGGGAGAGCGAGAAGTTTAAGGAAATGAAGAGAGAGGTTGCTGAAGTGGAAAGGGAAAGTGGAGAAGTGAATAGGAAAACCTTTTTTGAGCAGGTTTCTATTAAATATCAACACTTCTGTTTTTAACAAATTTTATTTCTCAGTCTGCACTTTTGGACAAATCACTCTCCTAAATCGATGTTTTAATATTTCCATGAAAAGGCTTATGAGAGAATCAGGTAAAGCGAGTCAGGACGGTCTGAAATCTATAAGGAGTTTTTTTTGGAGTAGTGCGGAAATGTTATTGTGATGTCCCATTTTATGTAGGCTTCTATCAAGCTTATCTTTGTTAGAAACCTTTCAAAATTCAACTATCCTGTCTCTGCCCAAGATAACTTCACTCTTTTTAGTCCATCTCCAGCTCTTCAAGAGCTTTATTCAAATATTTTCTTAGAACGTTTCGTCTTCGTCGAAGAGATGGAAGGAGGAGCACTGGAAGAAAATCTGATTTAGAAAGATAGCAGTATCTTTTCGAAGCTGGTCTCCATCAAGGTCATAGTACCCATTATAACGCCTACAACATTTAATTGTACAGTCTCAACCGTAGCTAAACTTTCCGTATTCATTCTTCTTCTATATCTGTATGATCCCTCCATTTGTTCAACATTCAAACAATGTTTTGCGAATGTGGAAAAAGTTTACTCTTCAAATATTTTTCAGATACTTTTGGCAAACACTGCAAACGAAGCCATAACAAATGCTATATTTAGTCCGCTTTCTTTGCCGTAGAAAAAGTGCAGCAAATGATTGCTAATGTTATTTTCGAGAAGGGAGGGACGGGAACTTGCCATCATTGGGCTGAAATCGAGACGTCGCTGCCAGATAAAGTCGCGTTGAAGGAAAACACCACAAAAACCTGAGCCCCGTAAAGCCCTAAATCTTTTGTTGGCTACTTCGAGTGAACGAATAAGGGAATGAATACGGGATGGAGTGGGAGTACGAATTCGAGTACTCGAAGCAACTGCAGCTCGTCCAGCCGTGTTGCCATTATTTTCTCTAGCTGCTCGGCTTGTCTCGAACACCATAAAACACTTTAATAGTTCTTTATACCAGGGAGTAGTCCATGCCTGGCAGAGAGGACAGAGGGAGGTCTGACTGACGTTCTGTTACTTTTTCTGCTGCTTCTACACGACTTTTGCTGCGGGCTCGCGTTTTTCGGCGGCATTTTAAAATTATGGCAAGCCCTGTCACTTCAATGGCGCAGAAAATGCCGGAGGAACAGGATGAGAGGGAGAGGTAGATGGAGAAGGAGGAGGGGAATGTGGGCGAGTTCTGCCCACCTGCTGCCTGAGAAGGTCTGAGCTCTGAGGTCTGAGTTCTTCGTCCTCAGTGGGTTTGCCTCAATTGTTTTCTTCAGTTTTGCTTACGGTTTTTCTCCGTCACTTTTTGAGGGTGGGCCGGGAGGTAATACTCCAAACCCGACGCTTAATTTAAGGCCAGACGCTCGCAGGTTGAACTTTTTTAATGATTTCTGCATCAGCCTTTGGGGACTAATTCATTGGAAGGCATATGCCCCGAGACGTTGATTGCGACGCAACAAATTAACCTACAACTTAACCCTTAACCTCGGTCTGTCCTTTTCTCACATGCTCTTCCTCTCTTTTCCACATTATTCTTCTTGCTCTCTCTCTCTCTCTTCGCTTCTTAGCATTAAGTCAAGTGTTGAATCGCTTCAACACTTTGATTTGATTTGCCTCTAGCTTACCTCATCCCCCTCTCTTCCTTGCTCGCTCTCTCGTTGCTCGTTGCTCTCCCTTACCCCCTTCGTTTTTCCGACCTTGTCACGTGACACCTGCAACCATTTTGCGCGCGCGTCGATTTCCGTTTCCGCCTCGGCGTTGGCTTCTGCTTTGTTTTTTGCATCAACAAAAAACAACAACGAATTTTTGATGCCTTTTGATCTTTGGCTTGTTTTTGCCGCTGTTTGGACTTGGCGTGTTTTTAAATTAAATCCTGCGCCCTCCTCTCCGCACCTTGTCCTGCTTCTCGCAGCTCTCCTCGCTCTCTGCTCTCTTCTCTCTGCCCTGTTTTGCCTTGCTGTTGTCAGCATAATACGACAAAAAATTTCACGTTATGTTTGATGTTTAATTTTATTAAAGGATTCACCTTGTTGCTCGCGCTCCGCGCCCTCTCCGCCCCTCTGCTGTTGTCAGAATCCAATTAAAATTAACCGCCGGCAGTGTTTGTCAAAAAATTATTCAAGACATGCACCAAACTACAACAACAGCTCAAACATCTACAACAAAATATCAGGTATGTCCGGATTACATGAAAAATACCCAAAACAACAAAAAGGGCACATGTATTTTGGCCTTTTCTTAAATACCTAAATTTTTGTTGGGTTTTCCTTTCGCAATTTGTCAAATAAAGGCCTACTTAGGGCTTCAAGTGCTTCAGCAGGATAAGTGGAATATTAATTATCGTTGAATTACATAATAAATACCTGTCGAATAGTCAACCGATAATTATATTTTCATAAATAATAAAATCAATTATTCCATAATTTTTTTTGTATTAATAATACATTTCCAAGAAATTAAAAAAAAATTAAATAAAACGTGACAATCTCTAGAAGGCCTGTAAACCTTTTCAATTTTGAAAAAGGTTATAAAGTCCTTGAAGATTTAATATGTTTGCTAATGGGGTTTGACGTTTAAAAATATTTCTAAATATAGGGACGGGGCAGATCAGTGGGACGGTGGCTACAGTCGGACGTAACCGACCGTAGGAGACCCTTTACTTTGAGGATATGTACATACAAACACAATCAGACGCACACACACTAAGCTACCCGCGTATGCAACGCACACCACCCCCCCTCTGCCTAGTGCGGCAAATTGTCTGTGGCATATGTTCGCTGTTTCTTATCCGATCGTAATAAAATTCACAGCGTCGATAGAGAATGTCATAAACTAGTGAAATACCAAATTACAAATCAATAGCTTTAAAACTGTGGCTACAGCAGGTTTTTTCGGTTTGCGGGGGAAGGGGGGGAGGTATCCAAAATCTAAAACAAACTCGTGCTGCTTACTGAATAAGGGAACCTAAATCCCGAATATGGTGTCTCTATCTCTTATAGTTGCTGAGATCTAGGTGTTCATACAGACAGACAGACAGACGGACAGACAGACAGACGGACAGACGGACAGACGGACATGGCTATATCGACTCGGCTTGTCGTCCTGATCAAGAATATATATACTTTGTGGGGTCTGCCACGCCTCCTTCTGGGTGTTACACACATTTCCTCTTTGCACTAAACTAATAGACCCTTTTTACTTTTTTAAAGTAAAGGGTCTAAAAATTTCATGACTCTTTGTAACACTTCTTTATGCTCGCAATAAAATCTTACAAGGTGTAGGCCAGAAAATCTGGAAGAAACTGCTCTCCTTGCCTGCTAAATGCAACTCTGCAGTCTCAACTTTCACTTCGGTAGTCAACTGTGATAGACTCATTGTCTCGAGTTGAGTGATTTACGATAGGGTCGAATCAGTCAAGGCCTCGTAGTACAATATGGGCCCATGTCAGCTCGGATCAGCCTCAGGCAGTTTATCCCTTCCGCAGTGAAAGTGAAATGCAGCTCATAAATCAAGGCCTCGCTTCTGCAATTGTTTCGAGGCGGACCAAATGCAAATGTGCAACTGAAAAACTGAAAACTGAAAACAGAAAAACTGCAGCTATGGAAAATTTGTAGTGCCAACAACACCGCAGGAGTCGAAGGAAACATTTGCCAACATTGCATATTCCCGACGGATTAGTGCAGGGGATTAGGAAGTATCCTTGGAGAAAGTTTTGTCAGGTAGCCGAAATGAATCTTTGTTTGTTTGCTGATGTTGATTTGATGTTTGCTATGCCGTGACCCACGCAGCAGGCCAACAATTGATTTGTTTGGGATATTTGTTAGACGAAGTTGTCGCACCCAAGGGGCGTTTTGTTGGCATTGATTTTGGGCAGGATTTTGGGCCATTTAGTCGAGCTCATTAGCCAGAAAGTGAAAGTGTGGGAAGTTAAAAGAGATAGAAGTCAAAGGTAATAGGTTTTCAGGTACTATCTGGATTTTCCATTTGTATTTTTTCTGAATATAAAACAATGCAAAATAATATATCAAAGCAGACATGCTTCTTATTTTTACTCTTCTAGAAGCATGCAAGGAAATTCTAGCAAAAATGAGTAGGATTAATATGGATTTGGTTGATTTATTTTAATTAAAATTTTTTAATTTCTTAAAAAAGATCCTATCTAGATATTTCTTTTGGGAAAAGAAATAAAATTTTTATTTTAAGTTATTTTAATTTTCTTTTGAATATCTAATTTAATTAAAATAATACATAGATACAAAATGGATTAGAGCAACAGCGAATTTTCCACCCAAAAATAAAATAAATATTTGAATACTATTATTACACTTAACTGTTTTATTATAGTATATAACATAACCCTGTTTTTATTTATATAATGGGTACAGGGTATACAAATTTATTCGAGCACATTTTACTCTGAATAATATTTTAGTTTATGCTATACTGTTTATTCTATAAATTTTCCCACTTGCTTATAGACTTTTTTAATCCATTTCTATCTTTTTTCTATCGGAATCGGCCAAGTTATCGAACTTCAATCTCTGCACTTTCCTCTCCATCGGGCACAATCAAACGTCGTATTCTGTGCACTTCAAACAGGATCTTGTCAGATGCTGTGCAGATAGTTGGCTTAAGCCATGGCCTTAACTCTTAACTTGGCTGCATTCTATCTATCAAAAGGCAACTTGAGCGACTTTGAGCTTGGCAGAATGTCCGTCTGTCCGTCTGTCCATCATATTGAATGTCTTCGGTCGGGTGTGGTGTGCAATGCGCAGTCAATTATCAAATTAATTAGCTAAGCCCATCGCAGAGCAATTGCTAATTGCAAAGTGCAATCAGAATCAAGTGCAGCCAGCAGCCGAGAAGGTGACAGAAGAGGCTGAGGTGACAGAAAAGAGCCAGGAAAAGTGCAACTTGAAGAGCTCCATCAAAGCGACAGGCGACAGGCGACGTTGCAATACGAGAACTCTGGAATTTATAATCAAGCTGACAACTTGAGCTGCTAATGAATGATTGATGTGTGTGGCAAGAGACACTGAGCAGGGGGGAGAGGGAGGGAGAGGAAGCTAGTGTAAAGTACAGTCAGAAAAAAAATGCATAGCAATCCATAAATTTAAAGTATTGCAAAACAAATTCTTGAAATATAAATTTATTGAATTTAAATTTGTAGATTTTATGAAAATTCTTTACAAAAATAAGAACTGAGAATTAAAAAAAAAACATTAATAACATAACTATCTATTAATTAATTGTCCCATGGGCAGATGTTAATAAAAAATATTAAAAAAAAAATAAAATAAAAAAATAAAAAATTTATTGAAGGTGTCAAAAGTTCAATGAGACGGAAAAACTATTGACTTGAAAACGAAATTCTTCATTTAAGCGGCTTCTTAAAATTTGGAATTATATTTAATTTAATTATATTTATATTGAATTTTAATGTTTAAGATTAAAATGAAAAGTGATTCGTACTGAATATAATAATTTTCTCCACCATACTCAGTTTTTAATTTAATCCAGTTTTCGTTTTGTATTAAAATCATTCACAACTCTAATTTGATTTGTTGAAATCCAGTTTAAATTAATTACACTTTTATTTAATTCCCATATATCTACACTGTTTTTCTCTTAGTGTGGCTGAGATAGACTGGCAATTTGCTGACCTTGCATTTGCATTAATCATCATTGATTGATCACTGCAGTCACTAAGTACTAAGGCTGCAAGATTGCACATGCTGATCGACAGCCGAGCTGTCCGTCTATATCTTAGTCTGTCCGTCCGTCCGTCAGTCCGTCCGTCCGTCTGTCCGTCAGTCTGTCCAGGCAGTAGCCAGCTACTAACTATACCGACTGACTGACTGACTGACTGATCAACTGATCAACTGATCAAGCGACTGCCTGAGTGACTAATTAGCGCTACGAGCCGAAGAGAGGGTGAGGGAGAGGGAGAGAGGTGGGGCGGGGAGTCTGTCTCTTGGTCTGGGGCTCCAACATCCGTCTGATTGATGGCACCGCGAAATTTAAGAAGGATGCGAGGCAGCTGTCAAGTCATTGCGAAAAGGATTAGCAGGCAGTGTCAGGGAGCGAGTGAAGGCATCGTGAAGACATCGCGATCAAATGATGCCGCCGAGAGCACATTATAATAAAGTTGACACTGCCCGATGATGGATCAGACTATGGTGTAGTATGCGCTATAACTGTGCGCATTAGTGCTGCGAAAACTTCGATGTTTGAAAGCAAAACATCTCGATACCATCGATACTATCGGACATATCTGAAGACATAAATTGCGTCTAGAGAACAAGAATTGTCAAAGGGGATTAAATAATAGCGCAAGGAAGTTGCGCTCAACCGTAATTATAATGAGTGAGAGTTGGGACAGCGAGAGCTCGGCCAGCTAGAGTTAGGCCAGCGAGAGTTGGGCCAGCAAGAGTTTGGGCAGAGAGAGTGATTCGGTCTGCGGAAGTTCGATCAGCGAGACTTCGAGTTTTTTTTTGTAAGAAAATCTGTTAAACCACGAAGTACGGAGCAGATTAGTCGGGCGGAGGGCTACAGTAGGACGTATTCGACACTGGGAAACCCTGTAATCTGAATTTATTATTTCTAAAATATGCATTTTTCTATATTATTTTCAAAAATGCTAATTTTAATGACAACTTACTCAAACGATTTTACCGATATGGAAACTGTCGATAGACAAACATCGATGTTTAACGCAGTCCGAAAACTATCGATATATCGATAGTGCCCCGATAGTTGAACACCACTAGTTGGCATCCGCTGCCCGAGGCCGAACCCAACTCCAATCCCAAACTGCAACATTTGGACTTCCAGCATATTCCATCAGCTGTCACAAGATATGTCACTGTCAGAGAGTTGAGAGATTTGCGCAGAGAATTCGCAGCTTCTCAGAGGCAGAGGCAGAGACAGAGGAAGAGGAAGAGCAAGAGGTAGGGGAAGTGGAAGAGTCTGGTGTTGTGCTTATTTTGGGGTTTTTGTGGCCAGATTGACAAGGGAACGCAGCTAATCCAATTTAATTTGAATGTCAGTTCGTCTGGAAGACGCGAAGAACTTCTACAACAGATCTTCGCCTTGGCTCTTCGGATGGAATTAAGCAACTTTTGATTTGCCTTTCACTCTTTCTACTATTTCTGTGGCGGCATTTCAAATTTGCCACAGCCCCGTTCCCCGACTTAATTTGCTTCACTGCGTAATTTGCTTTTTTTGTTTTCCAGTTTTTTATTTTCTTAGTTTTTTGAAGAGCGCAGCATTTGATATGCCTCGAGAGCAGCGTACAGAAGCTAAAAGCTGCATGAAATACGATATTATTGGACTACTCTTTATGCGATGTCCGATCTACATTCGAAGCCCGATATCGATGTTGGCTTTTTCAATTCAGTAGCCAAAGTTTAACGGAAATCCAATAGTGTTTCCACCGGCAAAAACTAATCACATTGTCACTACTTGTTCGGGCTGTGAAACAAACTCATTACAGTCCGAGTCTTTTCAGAAAAACTGCTGCGATGCTTATCAACGGCTTCCACCAAACTGCAGAAACTGATAAAATATTTAAAGAAAAGCAAGAAGCGAGCCCAATAGTCGGTACACATATACTCCATCGCACGCAGCTGATCAGTCGGGCACACCAGACTACCAAATACCCTGCAAACCCAACACAATAGCTTAAAATTTTTTTTTTCTTTATTTTAAGCATTTATTTATTAACTATTAATATGCCAAAATTATACATAAAATTCCAAACATTAATGTATTTGGTCAAAAATATAGTTTTTAATACAAATGATATTATTTTATGTACATTTTTCACTGTTGTTTTTTTATGCATCATTTGAGTGCTAAAGTTTAATAAAACTGAGAAATGAACTACAAAAATTTTTAAAATTTTTTTGAAAAATTTAAGGGTGACTCCTTGAAAATTTTAAATTTTAACAAAAAAATTTTTTTTTTATGTCGTCCGAATTGGTTCTTAAATGAATTGTAGTGAAAAATAGGCATAAAAATCATTTACAAACGGAGCTTAGCTTTAAATTGTGGATTTGTTGAGGATAATATCTAAAAAAAACAGTAGTAGGGAACAGTATATAGGATAACTTGTTTCTTTAATAACTTAATTGTTTATCAATGGATTTCAATAAGCTTTTCAACATATTTAAATATAATTTTAAATAATTTATACGCCAAAAGACAAGCTTGTATCTCTAAAATGGTGGCAGCTATGCGGTTTTTATCAATTTTTGGGCCAAGGAGGCGAGGCTGATAAAAATGAGGACACATATTTAAGTTTCCTTAGAATACATCTAGCTACATTTCAAATTTGATAGATCCACTATATACAGTTGCTGAGATTTAGGGTTCTATTTAGATGGGCGGAATTAGAGACAGAGAAAGAGGGAAAGATCGACTTAGCTCATCATGCTGATCAAGAATATATATGCTGTCAGATATACGTATTCTTCCTAAACTTGCACAACGTTATCATACCCCTTGTTTGTCAATTTTCAATGGGTGCAGGGCATAAAAAGCAGCAGAGCTGGCGACGCGTTTATTTAAAAATCGATCGCATCAAGCTGGCATAACAATGGAAGTTTCGGAGCTCGAAGCTCAGATCTTGGAGCTGGGCCAATGGAGGCAGAGAGGAGACAGCGTGTAGAGTGATAGACAGACACAAAACACAAGCCCAAAATTCCAATGCAGAGGCTCCAATAAATTTCATTAAATGCGCACGCGTGCGAGCAGCAATCGGGAGGCATCGGGAGGAATCGGGAAGAATCGGGAGCAGAGGATCCCAGAGCTGAAACTGGTCCAGAGCAGGAGCCGATGCAGCAGCTACTAACTCAGTTAACAGCAGACAATTGCGATGGACATCTCTCTTGTTGCACAGCGAAGTCTGGTGCCTCTTTCCTCTCCCTATTCCCTCTTCATTCCCACCATTCCCGCTCTTCGGGAATTGGCGCATTTTCGCTGGGCCTAACAAGCTGATGAGACATGAACGCGCGCGCTTACCAAATTCCAAAATGTCAACGCAAGATCACATTGTGCGCCATTATTGGAAGAGGAGCAGCGGGAGCAGAGGGAGGGGTAGGATCCGAAGGAGCTCTCCCTAAGGAGCTGCCTCTGCAGCTAATGCCATGCAGTGTCGTCGTGTCTCATAAGCCATAAACATAAATAAAGGCACCTACCAAGTCAGCTCCGAGTCTAGACGTTCTATATTATGGATTACAAGGGCATCATGATGCAACAATACTCCACATCGAAGCGATCTTGAAATCTGGATCGAAGCGTGTCCTCCGCACAATGGGCTCCAGATAAATCTGTCCATGTGGCAGTCATGACTCGACTATTGAAATGAAATATGGCACATTGTGGGGTCACTTCAGCTGCAATTTCAAACTGCAATCTGAGCTGCTGATCAGAAGTTGTTAATCGAAATATTTAGAAATATAAATTTTGATTTTAAAAAGATTTTTATCACAAATTTGTATATGCTTGCAATTGAAAAGGAAATTATTAAGAATGCAATTATATAAAAATAATAATATTATTGTTAATATACAGAACATATTTCAAAGCAATATTTTTTTTAAGTTTTAAATTTTCTATTATGCTTCCTCTGCTCCGTTCTCCTTCAGCTTCATGTCCACTTCAAATGTCAGAATCTGATCTCCAGGCACCATGACATTGCCATACGAAATGGGCTCATTATCGCCTGGCACAAAGGTCTCACAATTGGCAATCACCAGATTGCGATTCTGATCCGCACAGCTAAAGATGCCGATTAATTTCAGTTTGTTTTTCAGTTTAATACGCACGATGCGTCCCAGCCATTTGCGCAGATTCTGTCTGCCAGGCGTTACAACATCCATGGGCAAAGCCGGATCATTGCTCAAATAGATGGGCTTAAACCTGATTCCGTTACTCTGCGACTTTGGCTCCGGATCAGACATTCTGAAGTTGTAGCTGACATTAATTTTGTTGTAAACAGATATTGTTTAGGTTTTTGTGAGTGAAATCGAGGCCAACTAGTTGAAAATATATCCGAAAATTTAGGTATAAATATTTTATATATTTAAAAAAATCTGGGCATAAAAAATTAAGAATAAATTGATTTATGAACATATACTGATATATATACCATATGTGGTATTTGTATTTATTTTAATTTAAAAACAAATTTTAAATTTTTCAAGTACAACATAAAATTTAAATTTAAATTAAGAGATGCATTCAATTTTAATTGATTGAAATATTTTCCATTTTATCCGATGATGGAGCAAAATGGTTACAAACAAATTTAATAAAATTAATTAAACATTCTTGAAAATATTAATAGAATGCCGAAACTGAATTAAATTAAATGCTTAATTTAAAAAATTATTGAATATAAATTGATTAGAATAAAATTTCCAAATTATTAGTTGATGAAGCAAAATATATCTTTTCGAATTTACGAAAATTCTTTTCCTAAAAATATTAAAAGAAAGGCATTATTGACTGTCGAAATTTGCATCATTTGTCGAACAATTGAAAGCCAAATAAATCCAGGGAAATGAGTTCAAACAAAAGTTCAGCTACTTGACTAAATTCTGCATTTAATGCGGATAGAATTTATTGGATAGAATTTTTTTGAGCAAGTTTGGAATATGCAAATGCCCTGACATGGCCTTAGGACGCCTGCTATCGTGGCCAGAGATCTCAGCATTTGGCCAAGAGCTCTGCACACAATGCAAAAAGTGTCGCCATGCAACTGCAGCAGTTGCAGTTGCAGTTGCAACAATGACAACAACAGCAGCAGCAGCAGCAGCAGCAACAATGTCCGTCCTTTGATGACCACAAGAAACTGAAAGGCGGCACAAGTTCGCAGTCGTTTCAAAGTTTTGAGCGTCCGCTGCCAATGCCAATCGGATCGCAGCGTATATGGTAGCCGAGTTGGCCAAGTTAACTGCGAGTTGGCCCAGCAACTGGCATGCCTCAGATCTCCGATCTCCCCCTCTCTTTCCCTCTCCACTCCTCGCTCTGTCAGCGATTTTTTGCAGCACGTCGAACAAAAGCATTCGGCACAGATCAAATTGGATTTACATTCCTCCAATTGGAAGCTGCAGCAAGTTGTTGCGACTAAGCCAGCAGGTAGTAGCGGGCATTGCCCGTCTTATATAGAAGATTCGCTGTATCTTATTTAAGCGCATTTCTGTGAATTTATTTGGTACTCTACTGCTTGAAATATAATAGACATTTTGGCAATAATATTTTACAGAAATTATAGAACATTTTCTTATTTTCGAATAGACATATTTTCGATAGCCGGCTACCCGCTGCATTACTTGTAATGCAGGAGGTATGCTTGAGAGCCACCAAGGATTTATTTAATTTCTTCTCTAAATAAATTTATTGCAAATTATCTAATGCAAAAATTAGCTATTTAAATAAAACCCCTAATAAATTATTTAAAAGTCTCTTCTAATATTTTATGAAAAAGTACAGGGTATTCTTGGGTTGTGCTGAGATAAATCATTTGATTTTCGCGCTGCTTTTTGCAGCTCAACAGAAATGAAAACACAACAACAGCTCCCGACATTGGCGATCGATCGCATTTGATATATTTGCTCCTGGAGCTGTGCTGGTTGCTGTTGCTGCTGCTGCAGTTGCAGCAGTTGGTGGCAGCAACTGTTGCCGGTGGTTGGTGGTTCAATGCTGGCAATGGCGGTGCCTTGCCTCAAGTTGTGGGCACCTTTGCTACAGTTTGCTTTTGTTGTCCATCCGCAGACGTCAGCAGCAGCAGCAGCAACAGTTGCAGCAGCAGCAGCAGCAGCAACAGTTGCTGGTAGCAGTTGCAATTGCCGTTGCCGTTGCCGTTGTGGTTGCAGCTACACCTTCACGTAGTGTTTATGTCGTTTATGTGAAATATCAGCTGCTCATGTTGAGAATGTTTGCTGCCTTGTTGCGTCTGCCACTTTTTGTGGCAATGTTGCAAGTTGTTGTTGCTGCTGTTGCTGCTGTTGTTGCTGCTGTTACCTCCTGTTGTCGTTGGCGTTTGACTGTGTGTCTTTTGGCCTGCAGTCTCACTCTCTTAGCCCGGCTGAAAACGTTTTGTTTATGGCATTGGCAGCCATTGGTCAACGCTTTGCCTTTGCCTCCGATTCTGCCCCCTACTCTGCCCCCCTTCTCCGTCCCTGCCTCCGTCCGACTCGGCTTGAATTTCAAATTGTATGCCGCATGTTTTGTTACCCACTCGCCACACGCCACAATAAAGTAAATTATTGCAAAATACTGGCATTTATTTCCATGCATAGATTTGCACCGCATTTTCAGCTCTTGCACTCAATAAAACTTAGAATAAATAAAAGATCAGCAAAGCAAGGCTCAACTTTTGGGGAGCAGGGGAAATGGATTATGAGTGTACAATATAATTGGATGAATGGTTGATAGAAAAGTTTGTGCTAGAATTATAAGAGAATTTATAATAATTCTGAAATTACAAGCAAATTATGCAAAGTAAATGTGTTAAAAAAAAATTGATTGATTATTTATGGCATTTTCGATTATAAAAAAATATTTTAAATATAATTATATAAAGTTGTCATACAAAACGTAGCAGCAATTCTTCTTCTTCTTGCTGTGTTATGTGCGCCAGCTTTAACGGCCGCGCTGCTAGAGAGCGAGCGAGTTGCTGCCTGCAATATTGTTTCGCTAATAACTCCTGTGTTTATTAACCGATTTCAATGCGCTTTTCAGGATAGTTAAATATAATGATAGAGAGTATATATTCCAAATAACAACATTCTATGTTCAATTTTAATCTTGTTATTCGGCTTTTATCGATTAAGGCGTAAAGAGGGCGTGGCATACAAAATTTGAACAAAGCCTTATCTGCGTATGATATAGACCTACCAACTACTGAAAACAGAATTTATGTAAATAGCTTAGTGTCTCTAAAATAGGCGAATGTATTTTATTTCATTCATTGTGGGCGGCAGGGGCGTGGCATCCAAGATTTGAAATAAACTTGATCTGCGTATGGTACACACCTTTCAAAAGAGACCAAAACGGCTTCTCTAGCTTCTATAGTTTAGAAAATCTCAGCGTTCATACAGACAGACAGACAGACAGACAGACAGACAGACAGGGCTAAATCGACTCAGCTCGTCTCCCTGATCAAGAATATATATAGTTTGTGGGGTCTGCCACGCCTCCTTCTGCCTGTTACATACATTCGCACAAAGTTATTAACCCTGTTTTTCCCATTTTTCAAATGGGCACAGGGTATAAAAAACTTATTATAATGCTGAAGCTATAAGAAAATTGTGGAAAACATATTAATAAATAATTACACACTAAATATAAATTTGATAAATATTTTTGTTATTTGTCACATTTCAGATTTGGGGATTAAAAATTTGTAATTGTAATTTGAAATTATTGTACTTTACTATGGTACAAACTACTACACTATTTTATATATTTTATTTTTTCATTTTATATATTCACAAAAAAAATAAAAATTTAAAAAAAAGGTGACTTAAAAATGTACTAAATTTATTAAAATTAGTATTGTATAAATTCTGTACAAAATAAAATTAGAATAAAATTTTCTCTAAACTATTAAAATTATTTATATTGAGTAGTAATATTCCTGGCGAAATATATTTAATTTGAACTATATATATATTTAAAAAAAATTTAAAATAATATTTATCATTTGATATTGGATTTTGAATAAATTAGTTGTTATTTAAGTTTATTTACTAAATTATTAAAATTTATTGTAGAGATACTGTGCAAAATAAATTATAATTTTCTCTAAACTATTAATGTTATATTATGATTAAGTAGCAAATATGTAGCTGATGAGCCGGTCGAGATATTTTTAATGTTTCAATTATTAATATATTCAAAAATTATAATATATTTAAAATTTTAAAATTACATTTATCTTTAGATATTTAGTTATTGTAGAGAGGCTGTAAAAAAAGAATTATAATTTTCTTTGCACTATTGATATTATATTATCAATTAGTAGCTAGAATGTAGCTTATATTCCAAGCGAAATATTTTTCATATTTCAACTATAAATATTTTTAAAAAATTTTTAAATGACGTTTACCATTAGAATCTAAATTTCTTTTAAATTAGTTGTCATTTAAATTAATAATTTGTGTATATTTCTATTATTAGCTAAGATGTGCAAACCTTTTCAACTATTTTCTTATTAAATTAATTTAAATCTGCAAATAATATTTTAACTAAGGCAGCTGTCAAGTGCTTAAAATAGCTCAGAATAGTCTCGCAATCTGTTTTTTGTCGGTCTGCTTGTGTGTTTTTTGATGAATTCTTTTGGCAATGCTATTTTATAACGGTTTCAGCTCGATTTATGAGTTGTTTTAATATGAACACAAATCGTGTCGTCGTATTTATTTTTGGCGATTATTTATGGCTCGCTCTGCCACAGTGGCAATGATGACGACAATTTTAGAGACAGAGAACAGCAGAGAGGAGAGCGAGAAGGCGATAGGCAGAGTGCAGATACATTTGTATCTGGCAGATACATTTGTATCTGCATCTGTGTAACTCCCTTCAGTGCATTTGCCGCTGATTCAGCTAATTGTCTTGAGCATTTTGAGCATTTTGAGCCCGGGGCCCGGCCTGTTTGTTCTAATTTTGTAAAACGTCGCATAATGAAATGTTTTTCGGTCAATTTGAAAATGTTGCGTGCTATAAAACAAATATATGACAGACACTGGCCATAAATACGCCCGACTTTTTAGTGTTCCCCGTCCACAAAATGTGAGCTGATTCGATGATGAAACTGTCGCAGGGCGACAAACTGTCGAGAGTCAAAAAAAAAAAAAAGATTCGAGCGATTCGAGCGTCTGGCAGTCGCCACAACACGACGACTCTGGGAGAGCGGAGGAAATTATAAATAGTGGGTGTATCTCTGGCTATATCTATCGCTTCGATTGGCTTGATTGTGATTTACAGCAATTTTTATATTTATTCAAATTTCTTTATACAACTCATAGATACACAAACACACGCACCACAAAATACTGCTCGGAATTAGTATTTTTAGAGCCTGTACTTTGGAATATTACAAAGAGGTATATTAAGTCGGTGTGAATGGAAAATTCGTGTAAATCCCAGAAGTAAAAATAAGTAGAGACCTCAAAAAGGTTATATACATATTTTTAATTTTTTAGTTAGTCTGTCTGTCCTTCTGTCCGTCCGTCTGAATGATCGATTGGATCTCCGAAACTACAAAAGGTATATCAATCATTTTTTAAATACAGTTAGATAAATGCCATACGCAGATCAAGTTTATTTTAAATACTGAATGCCACGCCCACTTTTCGTGCTAATTGATAAAAACTAAATAGCCAGCGTAATATTCAACATTGAAGCTTGTTATTCAGAATATATATATTTTATCGTTATATTTATTAACTTTGAAAAAAAACATTCAAATCGATTGATAAACACAGAAGATATTTAAGAATATTTAATTTTAAATGATATGCAATATCTACGATGCAGGGTCTTTTACGGTCGGCTGCATCCGACTGATCGGCTCCGCACCTACTGGTTTTGTTTTTCTTTTGGGGGCAGTTGGTGTTTATATTCATTTTATTATGTAAAATGCCTTTCACGGCCCATCAACGCGACTCATCAGCATTAAATTATGCAGCAATCAAACATCGAGATCGAAATTTGAAAATCTATTCGAGGCGCATTCGAAAATCTCTTCATGAATTATATACATGTTTTATGGCCCAACTCTTTCTCTGGCTCTTTCTCTCCTGCCCTGCCTTTCTCTAGCTATGGCCTGTATCTGCTGAAAATTCGCATTAATAGAGACATTGGCGCTCTCTGCTCAATCGCCAGCGAATCTAATTGCAGCGCACTTAACTCTGCTCTTTGGCACAGTGGGAATTGCGTACATTTTATACAATAAATTCTCTAAAGCCTAAATAAAATGTGTAATAAGAAAAGATATTGAAAATACGAAATAGGAAAAAATATTGAAACTATATCACAAAAAATATGATTTATTTTGTGTTAGGACTTGCGATGTGTAAAAAACATGGATAACATTTTTAAAGAATACACATAAGTTAAATATAGATTTATTTATTTAATAGGTAAATAAACCTTTAAAGAATTTTTTATTTATATTACGTTATAATGTATTACATTACATTAATTATTGTTTTTAATATAATATATTGTTTTAATTGGATTTATATTAATAAATTTATAAAGATTTGTATTTAATTATTTATTTAATTATATTTCGTATCGCGGAAAATCTCTCGCTCCCCACGAAATGGGGAAAATGTTATTATATTATAAATAAAATAAAATTTTCCCCGTTACTTGGGGAGCGAGAGATTTTCCGCTTGTTCGTCCTTTTCTTGGCTTTTTGCTCCCGATTTTCCTTGTTTATAATTTTGTTTGCACCATCATACAACAGTTTAGCCATGTCTGCTTCGTTCGTTGTCATCAAATCCAGATTTATTGCGTTTACCCATATTTCCGCAATTTGTTTAAAATTTACTAAAAATTGATTTTTATTTTGTTCAATGTTCAATGTTCTGGAGTTGGAACTAGACTGAATAAAATTGTGTTGTACAATATAAACGTGTGAATTGGGGATTGACAGGAATAGCATTGCTATCCCTTTCCCACATATGTTACAAATCATTTTACAAATCATTTTACAATTAACTTTATGTTATAAATAGTTTTCGTTCCACTGCGATAATTATATATTATAAAAATATATATATATAATTCATTATTAACTTGTAATAATTTAAAAATATTATTAATAAAATACATATTTGCAAATAAATATAGAAAATAAAATTTATAAATAATTTCACTTACAAATAGTAGTTTTTATTCCACTGTGATCTATGGCAAGCATTGAACTTGCTGCATGAGACGCTTGCAACTGCTGCTGCTGCTGCTGCCCCTGAGGCCCCATTGAGGCGGCAGCTTGTTCTCATTTGTCTTTTGGCTTTTGTTGCTGCCACCGAAAAAAAGGAGGGGCGGCTGAGGGGCAGGGGGAGGTGCCACAGGGCCACAGACAAACGCAGCCCATCCGTCAGTTTTTAATATTTTCCATTTGTTTTGCGCTTGTTATTTATTGGCGCTGTCCCAGTCTCTCTCTCTCTCTCTCTCTCTCTCTGCCCCTCTCTCTTTCTCTTTCTCTTTCTCTGCCTCAAACTGTCAACTCTCGCCTGGCTGCTGACGTTGGCGAAGGCGACATCTTCTGCTTGCCCCTCGCTGCCCCTCTCTCTCACCCTAGTATCTGCCGCTGGTTGACATACACTTGTCATTGACTGCAGCAGGGGCAATTTGCATGTGTTGCAGTTGCATGTGGCAAGCGGATAATGATGTTGATAATCATGTTGCTGATGGCTCCTGCTGCAACTTTATTTGCTGTGCATGCACAATTCTTGCTCGAAATTTGCCGCTTCAATGCAATTAATAAAAAACTTGGCGCTGCCACGCCCCTCGCTCCCCACTTGCCCCTGCCGCCCACCTTGAGCTGTTGCTGCGCCTCTTGCGCATGTTGTTAATATTTTGTAAATTAATGTTCGATGCAAGAATGCGGACGTGCCACACACCCCCCACACACTCCCCTCGCCCATGCTCTAAGCGTTGTGGCAGGGCCAACAGTTTTTATTGAAGTATAACATTAAATTTGGCATTTTTACGCTGCACGTAAAATTATCATAAACTGAAGTCTTGCCGCCTTTTCTGATTTTGCAATTTTTCTGATTTTGAAACGACGCCCAAAAATATACAATTTTTTAAATAGAAATAAATAAATTCGAAATAAAATATTAAATTTAATATACTTTATGCTGTAAATAAAATATGTTGTATAATATTTCTAATTATAATCATCTCAAAATATTTTAAAAACAATCTACATAGATTATTTATATATCTTTAAATTTTTACCAAGAACTAAAATTAATGAAAATAATAAAAAAAATTCATCTTGAAATAATAATAATATTTAAATTATAAATCTTCAGTCAAAATGAACGATTTATAAAATGTAAAAATAAAATTCGCAAATAATCCAATAATAAAATAGACGCTATGTAAAATAAAATAAATAAATTGTTGATATTATTAAAATTTAATTGTACTAAAACTTAATTATATTTATTTTTTATGCTTTGATGTTACCATATTTTATTTAAATATTTCTAGAATAAATATATACAAATTTATATATAAGACCAAATATTAGAGTGAATGCGAATAAAATTAAATTTCTTAATTATTTAAATAGTTCAAAAAGGATTAGAGAATAAAATAAAATATGGATATAGAATATTTTTTCAATTAAATGACCGTGAATTCTAAATTCTATATTTACTAAAATTCCACAAAATACCATTCTATTTTTAAAGTTTAAACAACATATAAACTATAAATGCTTTAAAGCCGCAGCCAACTTAACAATGTATTCCCAAGAGGCCTTTAAATTCAATATTTCTAGAATAAATATATACAAATGTAAATATATATCCAAAAGACATGAATGATAAACTGTAGATGACATTAAATTTGTAATAAATAAAATTACAATTAATAACAAAATCCAAAAAGAATTACAGAATAAAATAAAATATAAATATAGAATATTTGTGCAATTTAATGATCATAAATTCTATAAAATTCCACAAAATATAATTATATTTTAAAAAGTTAAACTATAAACTATAAATGCCTTAGAGCCGCAGCCAACTTAATAATGTATTCCTAAGAGGCCTATTAAGCAGCTCCGATGCCTAAATAAACCAAATATTTAATATTTGTATTCGAATTAGTCTAAACTATTTGTGTTTCGAAAGCTGTGCATAAATAAAAGTATCCGCAAGTTAATCCCTCGGATCGTGAGTTTATTTTCGCAAGCAAGCCGAAAAGCGATCTCTGCTCGACTGTCTATATACACAGACATATATGTATCTGTATAGTTGTCTTAATGGCATCTGTCCATACGTGCTAAGCAGATGTAAACTTGAGACTGAGATGACAGCGAACATGCCAAGCATTTTCCACATACATGTGTTTCCATTTCCATGCCGATTCCGATTCCGATCCATTTCTATTTTCGTTTCATTTTCATTTTCAACAGAACTCAAGAGAGAGCGCATTGTGCCAATTTAACATAATGATTTATTAGTTTATTTATTCCTCAAAATATAAAGAAATATTTCTGTTTATACCTCAAGAAAAGTTCTTTCACAAGTGGATCGCCACCCACATGCAAATTTTGTCCGGGTCGTAGAGCCGCCGACTGCTGTTTTTGGCAACCGATTTACGAGCGATTTTTGATGAAGGAGACAATCGGGAATCGAGAACTGAGAACCGAGAATTGCTCAGAGACTAAGTGCATCTCTTGTCGCCCGATCAAAATGCGGAAATTTGAAATGCGTGGGCATAAAGATCGGAAGGACGGATCGGGGGTGGAACATAATACATTTATTGAGAGTTATGTTAATTGTTGACACGTCAATTTGAATCACGACTTACACTTGTCTGTGCTCAGCACTCGCCTGCTCTTGATTATTTACGATGCTCTGGGTTGAAATTCGCAATTATCATATTTTATTATGATTTAATGGCCTCGAGAAAGTGAAAAAAAAGCTGAAAAAAGCCAACAGCAAAGCAAAATAAAATCATCTTTTTCCATTTATATTTTATATATAGCATGATATCGATATAATTCTTGCTCATCTCATTAATGTATGGATGGGGCGGATTCGTATATTTAATTTTTATTAATTTTCACGCATCATCGGCAAATATTTTATGATGATTGAAGCGTTCTTTTCACTCTCGGTAATTGTTGTCGCTAAGAACAACAAGTTAATTAATTTGGCTAAATGATTCCGCTTAATGGCTACAACATGTTTAATGGCATTTTCGGCGCTTTTGTCGAGAGTAAAAATCAGAGAGAGAGATAGCAAGAAATAAGGCTGAAAGAGACACATATATGACTAATAGTTTAGCGATAAGCTATTTTAATTTTTAAATATTTTATTAAACCATTAAATACCATCTTTAAAGCTATATAAATAAAAGATTGATTTTAAGGTGAAGCACATGAGGTTGGGTTCGATTATTAAATATAATATTAACTTTAAAAATATTTATAAGTATTAAAAATGTTTAAATTTCTAACAAATTTTTTTTTAAGCTACGATAAATTTTGTATTATACAAAATTTAGTGTGAATTGAATTTTTGATGAATTTTAAGAAGCATGTTTTTTATTAAAAATTATTAATTTTCAATCATTTGTATGATTGATAAACTTAAAAAAAATATGGATCTCTTTGTACTCTTTTAAAGTGTATTTAATACTTGAAATATTCAAAATTAAATTATAAAAAAATATTTGTATATTTAATATATACTCTTAAAGAGTACAAAAGGGTCTATTATTTATTTAAGTTTACCAATTATACAAATGATTAAAAATTAATTTCAAAAAAGGGTTTAAATAAATTAATTTTTAAACGTATCATAAATCATTATTCATATTATATAATTTCAATTATAAACTCTAATTTAAGATCAAAAAGTGAGAACTTTAATTATAGCTGCCACATATGTTTCCTCAACTGTCACAGGGTATTTCTGTGCCCAAGCTAGCCCATTCCACCTCGCATGTTTTCAGCAATTTTGCGCAAAACTGTCAAAATGACAACTGTCAAATATTTTCAGCTGCGAGCAAATGTTGAAACTCATTAAACAAAATGCGAACCAGAGCCAAAGTCCGACTAAAAGTTGTCTCTAATTAGAAATAAATCGAAAATGTATATATACAAATGAACATATATGTATGCGATATTCTGTTGTCAATGCTGGCTCAAAAGCACAATTATGCCCAACCCAGAGCATTTCCATTTCCAGCATATTTTCCATGCTGTTTTCGGTGCATTTTTCGCAAAATATCAACTGTCAAATTTTTGCTGGAAAATGTAACTCACATTTCCTATGACAGTTGCTGTCGTGCCGCAATTCATATGAGTTTCCAGACGGTTTGGGGTCTGTTCTGGTTCTGGTTAGCATTTTGAGATTGCCATTTGCCGCAGAGCACATCGTGCTGACAATTTTTTGACATCGCAAAAAAAAGAACAGGCCAACGGTGGGCTACAGTCGGACGTAACCGACAGTAGGAGACCCCGAACTATGTCTAAATGAATGTATATATTTAGACAAGCAGAGGCATATACATAAAGTTATGCCTGTATGCAAACATTTTAAACACCTCGCATTGGGAAATCTCCCTCTGAGCAAACTCAAGCAAATTGTCTGTTGAATATCTTCGCTCCGCTAAATCCGATCGTAATAAAATTTACAACATCAATAGAAAATGCGATAAACTACAATCATTGTAAATATCAATTCTGTAGCTTTAAATTTGTGGCTGCTGAGGTTTTTTGGAATTACCAGCTGATCAACGAGAAGTATCTAAAATCGAAAACAATCTTTAACTGCTTACTGAATAGGAGAACCTAAATACTATATATGTTGACTCTATATCTAACAGTATATATGCTTGCCACGCCTTCATCCCTCTTGCACAAACCTAATACACCCCTTTGTAATCTTTCAAAGTTCCGGCTCCAAAAACAGACAAAATCTGCACACAAATTTCGTTCGTCGCTTTGTTTGTTTTTTGTTTCTGAAATAGCAATTCGGGTTTGTCAACTGGGGGCGTACGTGTGTGTGTGGGCGTGGCACTTGTACATGATTACGCCCGGCACTTCATTCAGCCTGTCCAAGGCTACTTACATGCCGATTCCATGCCGAACAAAGCGCCATTTGCAGCTCTTTGTTTTGGGCAGATTCTCAGTCTCAGGCAGCGACAGCTGACAATTTGACATTTCATCTGCATTCAAAATGTGCGAAGTTCCCCGAATAAAATGTGTCTCGGGTATATTAAAAAGAAAGTATATTACGAATGGAAAGTGGGGGTCGGGAAATAAGTCTAAATATTAAGCAAATTTAAAGTCAAGTAAAGTAAAGCGAAATATAGTGCTCAAATCTTTTATTAGATCTTGCATTTTGGGAAGTTAAATAAATTTGTAAATAGAATTTTATATATTTATTTCACCTAATAAATTTAAATTATAGAGTACTCTTAAATTATCGTTATTGAATATATTAAGTGTACTAAATAATTATATATTATATTTATGTTAAGAAAGTACTTGTATAAATAAAAGGGAATTTTAAATAGCCGTAATATAATATACCTAATAAATTAAATAATTATTTATTTTTCTATTGTTAAAATTAAAAACATTTCATTTTTAATTTAATTTATTAAGTTTAATTTATTTAATAATATCTTAAAACTACCTATACAAAATCTCAGCAATTTAATGCATTTTTTGTAGTTACTTCTTCGAGATAGCTGCTCAAAATCTGTTCTTTTTTAACCGTAGTTTAGCTATAACTACCCATAACATATAGTCGAAATCAGGTGACAAAATAGAGCTCGATTCGAGTGGCATTCGCTTTATGTCATGGGTTTTGCCCACACACGAATCAAAATGCCAAAAGCAAGAAATGCTGCAGTTGCGATTCGTTGGCCACGGCGAAAAGAGTCGTAAAACTAAATTTTTAATGCCATTCTGGGGCACAAACTGAAATGTTAGATGGGGGAGGAATTGGGAGTGGGGAAGGGAGAAATAGATGAGCAGCAGCAAGGTCCAAACATCATTTCAAAATATCGTATCGTAAATTTGCAAGTTAACATCAAAATTGTGAAAATTATGTACAATTCCCAGTAACAACAACGAGGGGAGCGAACATTCATAACCAAATTTATTGCAAATAAGAAAAATGTACGCCAGACGACAGACGGACAGAGGGCGTTAGGGAGGGGTTGGTGGGGGGCGTGGCAGGAAGATAGAGATACTTTTGGACTGTGCTTCACGCAGGACATTGGAGATTGGACATTGGACAGTGGACATTGGACATGAACACGACGACTGGGAGCTGGAGTTTTCCATTTTCCATTCGTGGTCAGCAGAAAATGTGGCAAAAGTACATAGATGAAAAGCAGAGCGGCATAAAAAACATAAATTCTAGCAGCAGAGACACACAGCAAAAAGCAAAGAGCAGAAAGCAAAAAGCCAAGAGCAAATAAAAATAAAAACAGCAGCAACAAAAAACGCAGAGCAAAACAGCAAAAAATGATGAAAGACAAACATGCGCCAGGATAATGGACGGACAGAAAGGACAAGCACGCTCTCTCTCCCTCTCACTCTCTTGCATCTCCCTCTTTCTCTTTCTGTCTCTGTCTCTGTCTATTTGGAAAACTTTGTGGCAAGTTTTAGGGGGCGCCAGGGTTGCCTGGTTTACATCAAAACAAACAACGCTGGCAACACTTGACGAGCAGAACGCCAGCAAATGATATTCTAGTGGGTTGTGCCCAACTTCTGGAATGTTTCTCCATTTGCGCATCGGGAGCGCAGGGATGAAGACCCGAAAAAAGGATAAAAAGTGATGTCGTAACCCTGTGGCCGAAACTTCTTGCATTATGGAACTGTCAAACCGCAGCAAAGAGGCTGTAAATACCAGACTTAAAACTTTCCATCTACGAGAGAGCAAACAAATTTTATTAAATAACATCAAATGGTTGACAAAAAGATTGAGAATTTGAAATAATTTTTAAGCTTATGGAAGTCCTGGTTGTTTTCTCTGAAGATATTCCAAAGATAGGATAATATCTGAATCTTCTCTAGAAACAATCCTTAGGGAATTGAAGCACTGAACGAAATTAAATATAAGTAAGTTGAAGATATACACAAATTTAAATATATATGTTTTTGCATTTATTCCAAATTTTTTTTAAAAATATATCAGACCCATTATTTAACAATACTTTCTATCATAAAATAAATAAATGTTGGACAGAAGAATTACATATAATTTTGTATATTGATATAATCCTAGATAAAGTCAAGAAAGTACTATTGTATTTTATATAGTTTATCGTTTATGCTTTCTGAAAAATTATAATTTTAAAGCCTAAACGGTTTTAACTTTATAACAATCTTGTCAAGAGATATTTCAGATTGACTGGGCTCTACTCTCAGCAGCAGTTGAGAGATATGTTATTAAACTCAATTGAACTTTCACAAACAGCTTCAAAATGTGGCTAAAAGTCTGCTTGAATTTCCGCTAAACTTTGCTCCATAACAAAGTTATTCTTGGCATACTCTCGATACTCGATACTCTGGATGACCTAACTTGGGCGCAGAATATTGACGAAATGACCTTTCGCTTGTTTGTTTATTTGTTCTTGGGAAATTTCTGGCTTGTTTTCCATGGGCTGCAGTCAATTTTCTTTTGTGTTTTCATTTTTTTTGGGCGGCGTAATTTGTGTTATTCGGCCATAAAGTTGATGCCTGGCTCGTTTGCTTGACATTCCGCAGGACATGGACGAAGGATAACAAGAAATGGCCGGAGAAAAAGACTTGAGCATATTTTATTTTTCGTAATGATGGCGCACAAAATGTCTCCAAGGAACTCGAAGGAAAAGCCAAAAGGAAAAGCTAAAATAAAGTCGCTGCCAGGGGAAATGCGAAATCATAAAATGTGAAATTTATGTTTTGGCTTTCCTTTGTTTTTACTCAAATCGTACATAGATTATACAGAATTATGACGAGCGCGTGTCTATCCATCGAGCAGGACAATGGACGCACAGTGGGGCCAGACTGGGAGAAACTTGGCTGAATGGGTTTTCCTTTTCTTATCGTTGTCCAACGTACTGTGTAAATAGTTTTCATAAATTAATTTTATTTCGCTCTTGGAGCCACAATTCTATGCTCCCGACCTCCAGCCTGGACTTTGGGGTCCGTTCAGAATTTCCTCCCTCCTGGCACACTTTCCATATTTCTTTCCTAATTGTGCGACATTTTCGCTCGTCTCCCTGGAAATTGACGTAAATTAGAGCACTTTGCGTCGATTTGCGACGATTTGTTCGACAAATTTCGCTCGTATCGGAAACACATAAATATTTATGTATATGGCCAGTTCGGAATATACTTTATGGCCAGCATAAAGACATATTTATGTATAGCAAGTCGGGCGTGCCCGACTGTGAGTCGAGCGTGCAACTTGAGCGATATTATTTTTTTGTTTAAGGAGGGATAATTCCTCTATAATACCAATATTGGCCCTAAAATCTTCATTTTTTGACCAAATGCTGTTTAATTTGGTTTTTTATGGGAAATTTTAAAATACAATTCGTTTAGGAATCAATTAATAAGATTTTAAAACAAAAAAAAATTTTCACGAAAATTCTATTTTTTTTCCGAAAATTCTATTTTTTTTTTGGTTTAAAATTTTTGAAAAAAATGTCAAAATTTTTGCCTTTGATTTATCATTTAAATTTCACTTTTGCACTTAAATGATGAAGAAAAAACTATACCGCTTAAAAATCGGTTGAGTTTTGACAAAGTTGTGCATATTCAAAGTTCAGCAAATAGGGCATTTTTTGTTTAAGGAGAAAAATCCATACCATACCATACTATATGCTAGTTGGGTTTAATTTTAGCTGATACGTAATAAAATATATTTTAAATTTACTAGAAAAACGTTGTCAAAAATCTATTTTGTAAATATTTATTAATCTCTAATAGATCTTTAAAATCATCTATTTAACTATGTCGTATTTGGTCAGAATTTGATTTCGGTTTAAAATAAATTTGATTTCAACAATTTTTCGGCCTAAAATGAATTTGAAATAGCTTCAGCATAAATACCATAGAACTGTCGAAAGTTTGCTAAATGATTTTGAATAGATCTCCCCCCGGTATTACGGATAGATATCCATGGAATCGCTCTACATCGATGCTGATGGTTCCGCATTTGGCAACTGTTGCTGTCGCTCTACATTTTCGCTGGCAACTCGCATGAGAGTTGAGACATCTGACATGCGACATGGGGCATGGAGGCATGGGGAAGGGGCATGTGGCAAGGGGGCAGTGGATAGGCTGACAGGCGTATAATTTGTGGCCCCACCTTGAGGCAAATGTCCTGACTGCAAACGTCCAAAAATATCAACTTAGCGCGACTGCAATTATGAATAGAACAATTAATCTCTAATTGTGGCTGAATGTCTGTCTAGCGACTTATTAGCGAGCAGAAATCGCGACAAATATGAAAACGGGGCAGGCAGGCAATTTGCAACATATCAACAGATCCAAGATCCCCCCATTTCCCTCCCCCTTCCGACCTTTCCGTTCCTCTGGGCCTGATCGGATTATGACAGGCAGAGACACGGCACGACGACAGCAAAAAGTTGCCATGTTTTGGCTCAGATTTACAGACAATGTTGACGACGCCAACAGATGCAACTCAGGCATGAGGCATGCCACCGACACAAGAGCAGAGGTGCAGTGTGGCAGAGGGGCAGAGGGGGAGGGGAGGTGCCAGCTAGCAACTGGCGTCTGGCGTTGATTGCGGTCTGATCGTCACTTGATTTGGATTAAGTGAAAATTCATTAGATCATTTCCACAGAGTTCGCGCTGTGAGGCGCACAACCGCAGCACAGTGCTTAGACACCCATTAAATGGAAATGAAAGGGGTATATTAGACTGGGGATAAAATATAAATAAAATAAATAGAATAAGCAAATCAAATCAAATAAATAAATTGGTTAAGATAAATTAAATAAAAATATATAAATTTAGTAAAATAAATCAAATAAAAAATAATAATCTTAGTTGAATAAGTAAAAATAAATTAAGTAAAATAAATTAGGTGAATAAAAAAAATTAAATAAATATTTCAGAATTGTATTTTGGACTTGGCATTAAAATAAAACAAAAAGTTTAAAATAATATAAATGGAATAAACAGAATATGTGAACTATATATAAGCAATTAAATAAAATTGAATCAAATAAAATTTAAAAAAATAAATAAAATACACTAAGACTTATTTTCATTTATAAAGTAAATTAAATTAATTAAATAAATAAACAACAGACAGAGAAATGTCAATTAATGTTAATTAAAATTTATGTTGTTAGATTATTATATCTTTTCTATGGTCCTGTAAAATATTTCACTTAATTTATTTATTTATAGGATATCTCTTATTCCATAATAAATATATATAAATAATATTAAGTATTACTTAATTATTTTTCACATTTAAATAATTTTTAGCATAAAGAAGTAAAAAAAGGGTATACTCTATGTCGTTCTTTGGCTCTCTGTTTGTTTGAAGTACAGTTTTATCAACTAAGTAAAGCGATTAGTTTATATTAGCAGCGATTAATGCCAGGAAGTCGACAGAGTTGCAACTGTCGATGGTTGCGATTTTTATGAATGGAGCACACATTGTAAGCTTCTTAGCTCTTGACAGTAAAAACTCTTGTGGAGCGATGACTGATCGGTGGTATCCTTCTTATCAATTGAGCTATATGCAATTTGACGTGGGAAAAATATAAAAAAATAAATTGTAAAACATGCATGAAAGCGTGGGAAACAATTGGGAGTTATTATAGATTTAATTATAGCAAATTTAAAAATAAAAATAACTTAAAAAGAAATTTTTAAAATTAAGTAAATTTAATTCTTTAATTTGATTTTAATTATTTGTTAAATATAATTGAATTACATATAAAGTTTTATATTAATAACGTATTCATTAAACTAGTTTGGCCAGCGAGAGTTGGGCCAGCGAGAGTTCGGCCAGCTAGAGTTGGACATTCCAAAGCTAATTCCACTTAATTGTCTATCGATAAATACCATCTAGAGACAATCCCAACTAACAGTTTCTGCAGCAGTTCATGTCTCACTTCTAACAGAGTTGCCAACATCATCCAAAAATGCATTGGCGAGTCAAAAAAGAGAAGAAGAAGCTGGAAAGCAAGTGGGAAATAAATCGTGAAGGAGTCCAATAAACATGCAAATGACTCAATGAACTGCAACAGAGTCGTAAAGAGCACGGAAAAACAGGAGAACAAGAAGTGTGCACTGACAGACAGGACAAACTGTAGCTGGCAACACGTAGCATCAACTGTCTGTCCCTCTTCCCCTCCGTCCCTCCGTCCCTCTGTCCATCCGTCTGTCTATCTGGTGAGTGGTCAGTGATCAGAGCGGACAAGTGGAGTCCATTAAAACACTAAAGTCACGTCAGAGGCGAGCGAATGATGGATGTGCCTAAGGCGAACAGCCGAAAATGGAAAATGGCAAATGGAAAATGGCAAAAGGAAAACCGAAAGTGCAGGAGCCAAAGGACAAAACGCAGCAGCAGCTGACGGATGACCAGACGGATAGACGGACAGGATAGACAGGACACTGTATGTGCTCGCATGCGATAAACTCAGTTGTTGGACAAAGGATGCGAATGAGAATGTGAATGTGAATGTGTTGTGGCTGCCAATCAGTTGAGGGAGCGAGTTGAATGAGACAGAGAAGGCAACAATTGCAATGCTGCTGCTGTGTATTTGCGTCTCTCTCTCTGCAGTGCTGCCAAATTGGCCTTTTTTAAGCCAAATCTGGCAAATTGTAAAAGGAAATTTCGGATTGTTATAAAAATTATTAGAGAATTTTCCGTTTATTGTAATATTTTAAAATCCAAATCGGTCTGAAGACTACAGTCGTACGCAACCGACAGTGGGAGGCCCTGTACTTTGTGTTTCAAACAAATTCTCTATTTAATATCTTCGCTGTTTCTTATCCGATCATTATCTAATTCACTGCATAGATGGAAAACGTCAAAGTTTACGTGCATTCCATGTTACAAGTGGGTATGTTTTATAATGGAATTTCCTGCAAATATTTTAAGCTTTATTAGCTTGGCTTTTTATCGATAACAGCTTTTTGCAGTGAAAAGTGGCAACACTGCCCGCTGACAGGATGTGATGGCAATTTAAGTGCGAGCCTCGGTCGCAACGTGGCATTGTAAACAGTTTTCCATGCGTCGCTGCGTGTGTGGCAGAGGCGTGTCAAAGCCTGGCCAATTGTTTGCAACAAGCGGCAAGAGGAGTGGGGGGAGGGAAGGGGTTGAAAAGGGGAGGTGGGCAGGTGGAGCGGGGCGGGTGTAGGGGGCGGAAGTGCGGCCAGTTTGCAGCGCCTCATGAAGTCATTCACTCAATTTATCGTTTGATGAATGTGCTGGCAGATAGCCTGGATGCTCATGGATGCCTACAGGGTGTTGATGCCACAAAGAGAGAGACAGAGAGATGGAGAGAGAGAGAGAGAGAGAGAGAGAGAGAGAGACAGAGAGAGAGGGAGGAGAGAGGAAGAGAGACATGCAGGCAAACACATTTAATGGCCATTTGAGCAGTTGATAAACGTTTCGCTCGTTTGCGTTGATGAAATGTTGTCGTTGTCTCTTCTCTCCTCTCCTTTCCTCTTCTCCTCTTCTCTTCCCCTTCTCTTAGCTCTTCGGTTGTCCTTGTTGCATTGTTTATTTATGCCCGACATATGGCAACGTATGACGCTCCATGGCAGACATCAGGCATCCTTCTAGTTTTTGGCGCTTATTTCTAATTGTTTTTTGCTTAGCTTTTTGCATTCAACTTTTTGATTTACGACCGAGCAAACAAAGTTCTCTCCTCTCTCTCACTCTCCTCTCTCCCTTCTCTACTCTTTCTCTGCTTTTTCTCTGCTCTCTAACTGCAATTGCGCTGATGACAATGACACTATTATGATGTCAGACACTGACAGGCAACACACTCGTTCACTCTGCCCCCTCCCCGCTCCCCCTCTCTATCCACGCCACTGTCGACGCCATTTTATTTGCGACATGTTTTATGACCTCTTTCCCCAGTGTTTTTTGCACTTCTTGATGGATGACCTAACTCCGAGACAGCGACATGTGAACGGCATAGTTTTTGTTTTTTGGCTTGCAACTGGATTAGTTTTCATTTCAAATTAAAAATTTAAATGGGTTAGAAAAGAGTATATATAAATATAAGAATATATATTAAAGTATATATATATTTTAATGCTTATAATTTTCGAATATCTAGATCAGTTCCATTTTATTGAGTAATTTATACATTATCAAATATATGTAATGCTTTTAATAACAAATATATAGAATTTTAGAATTTTTAGATACATTTTTATTTTAGGGAAATCAAATATATTATATTCTTCTAATATTAATTATTATTCAATTTTATAATATTTCAATAAAATTAAGCTATACCTATTAAATTAGTTTTAGGTATACCTTGATACTCTACTAATGATTGCTGAAAATTTCAATAACATCAATTAATTAACTTAGAAGTTTTCAAGCTTTCTAATTCCTTTAATAATTTCTCATAATATTTATAGTATAGATTCCAATCAGAATTTGCTCGAGCAGTCTCGACTAGCAACTCCAAAATCCTTTTTTTTCTTCACCATCAGCTTGTTTAATTTCTTGGCCTCCTATTTTGACAGACCGCATAAATTGGCGCATAAAAAACAACAAAAATCCAGGTAAGTCCGCAGCTGTGCGTCTAAATCATTTTGTAGGTATTTAGCGGCCTAAGTATTCATTCTCACTCATTCACTCACACGCTCATTCACTCATTCACTTCGGTATTCACTTCGAACTGGAACTGGAACTTTTATTTTTAGCAACTCATCGCGCTGAGTTTTGTGTTTTTCCATTGTGAATTTTGTGATTTGCTTTTATGACGTGTAGTAATTTGTTGGCTCGTTAAGTTTTGCCTTAATAGACCTCCCCCTTCCCTTTTCCCCCATCCACCTCTTAGCCAAGTTACCCCCCTTGGAAACCCCTTATTTGATGCATTTTCTTGCACTCTGCTGCAACTTTAACAAATTCGATTGCTTTGCTCAATAAAACACAAAAACTTAAAACAAAAAACCAAGAAAACTATAGAAGAGAATGCGCTAGTCGGGAGTAAATGATTCTAATTTTATAACTTAATTTACAAAATATTATAAACATAAATAACTGATAAGTTCTCAAATAATTTGTTTTGCGTTTTAAAAATTCTTTACATTTTATTGCTTTCAAAAATTACATAGTATATATTCTATTAATTTATATTAAAAATTTATTATATTTAAAAAAAAATTAAAAATTCTCCGAAAATTCAAGACTATGTTTAATATTAACAAAGAATAATAATAATAAATAATAAATTTATTGAAAACCAAAATGGAAAAAGGAAAAATTACTTGTTTTAGGAATTCATATTTTAAATAAATAAATAAATAATATATAAACAATAACTAAATTATAGAATTATTTATAGATATCATAGAATATTTATTTAATTTTATATTTATAGAATATCTTAGAAAGTTTGATCGCCCTTTCTAATGGATATTCCGATTTATTGCATGATTTGCTAGCTCAAATCCCAGCATACCCCTTTGTATTGCCACTATAATTACAGGGTATGCATGAAAACATAAACAGATACACACGCAGTTATGTTTTAAGGCCAGAGAAGAGGGGAAAAAATCGAAGAGCGGCAACAGGAATATTTTTTATAATTTTTATACCCTGTGCCCATTTGAAAAATGGGAAAAACAGGGTTAATAACTTTGTGCGAATGTATGTAACAGGCAGAAGGAGGCGTGGCAGACCCCACAAACTATATATATTCTTGATCAGGGAGACGAGCTGAGTCGATTTAGCCCTGTCTGTCTGTCTGTCTGTCTGTCTGTCTGTCTGTCCGTCTGTCTGTCTGTCTGTCTGTATGAACGCTGAGATTTTCTAAACTATAGAAGCTAGAGAAGCCGTTTTGGTCTCTTTTGAAAGGTGTGTACCATACGCAGATCAAGTTTATTTCAAATCTTGGATGCCACGCCCCTGTCGCCTACAATGAATGAAATAAAATACATTCGCCAATTTAAGACACACTGAGCTATTTACATAAATTCTGTCTTCAATAGTTTGTAGGTCTATGCCATACGCAGATGAGGCTTTGATCAAATTTTGGATGCCACGCCCCCTTTACGCCTTAATCGATAAAAACCGAATAACAAGCGTAAAATTGAACATAGAATGTTGTTATTTGGAATATATACTCTCTTTCATTATATTTAACTATCCTGAAAAGCGCATTGAAATCGGTTAATAAATACAGGAGTTATTAGCGAAACAATATTGCAGGCGGCAACTCGCTCGCCCTCTAGCAGCGCGGCCGTTAAAACTGGCGCACATAACACAGTAAGAAGAAGAATTGCTGCTACGTTATGTATGACAGTTTTATATATTTATATTTAAAATATTTTATACTGTATTTGCGAGCGCGCAGCGCGAGCTTTGGCACAGGGTATAAGACAGTCGGGCCCGTCCGACTGATCTGCTCCGCCCATTCTGGTTAGCCCTATTTTTCTGGTAGCCACAGAATGAGTAATTCCCATTGCATTCACGGATTTAGTTTGGTTTCTGTTTCAGTTTGGGTTTTGGTTTTTTCTATTTCAAGGTGGCAAAATGCATTTTATGACTGTATTTATAAATACGGAGATGCAAAGAAAAAACACCCGTTTGTATTCGTATTCGTTTATTCGTTTCATTCACACATTTGCATTGTAATTTGTTATCACATATTCGCATTTTATTTTTTCCTGCTGTTAATTTCTGCCGGATTTGTTGCTGTTTTGTGTAATATTTTGATTTATTGCCCCCGACAAATATGCAGATGCAGTTTTTATGGCCTTCCATTTGGCGAATTTGTGCGATTTGATTAATTGGCACTTAGCCTGGTAGTATTGCCATCTAGCTAGGCTCCATGGCGAAATTCCGGGAGAGTTATTAGCAAAGCCGTAATGCAACATTATGAAAAACAAAAATAAATATTTCTATTGTTATTGCTATCAAATACACTTGGTAAAAATTACTTATGAATTCATGTTCGAATTTAAATTAAAAAATAAAATATACAGTTATCGGCATAAGTATTTAGACAAAATACTATTTACAATCAGAAATAAACGAAATTGAAAAAAACAAAATATTTTGTCTAAATACTTATGCCGATGACTGTATAACTAAATAGATATATGTATATTATTCAAACAAAATTTATTTAAAAATTGTATATGATTATATTATCTTTATTTTTGTGCTTAATTTAAATTAATTTATCCTTACAATTTATAGATGGATCCATATTTATTTAATTATAAAAACTTTTAAATTATAAACATTTATTCATTATTTTCACATTAAATTCATTTGTGGATAACTTTTTTTCCATTTATATATTTATATTATTTTTGAAAATTTATTTATTTTATTTCTTGATTCCCAAATTAGAAAAAATTCCATTTATGTCATGTAAGTTCAAGAAATTCTCAATTGAAAACAAACATTAAATAAAAGGACTTCCTCCCAACTTAGCTCGAATTTGTAAAGGTTGCATCAACAAAATGAAAAAAATCCTAGGTTATAATTGTAGTTCAGGAATCGCGGGATTTCCTGGATGTGCTATCTTTCAGGTATTTTCCCTTAAGATTATTGTATTGTTGTTCAAACTGGGAGATTGATTTAATGCGACGTCGGGTTTTCCAGGTCTTGGGATCCTTCGGATCGAAGGGTCGATATATAGGAAGTGCGGTCTCAGCATAACGGTTTTTGCGCCTAACTTTACGTTGAGGTTCAGAAGCGAAAGATATGCTAGACTTTCGCTTTTGATCTGGAACCGAGTATACCGCAATCTCCGGTATGGACCTGGAACTCCTTTGACTCTCGGAAACTGGAAGATCTTGTTCATTCAATTGTTGCTTACCATCTGGAATTTGACTCATGCGCATATTCTGATCTTTGGTGGAGTCTAGAAAACGTTTCAGATCATTCTTCACTCCGGATTTACGATCGGAGGTCTCCAATAAATTCAATATTTTGTGCAATTTCAACTGTTCATTGGTAGGTGAATTTTTACCGGAATTTTCACCGGACTTACTGCTATAATGATTAGCGGAAGCTTTTCCAAAATACATATATATATTCGCGGAATTATTAAGGAAATTGTTACCGGTATTACTTTCCAAATATTTACCGGAATTATTACCGAAATTTGTAGCAAAATTATTTCCGAAATTGTTACCAAAATATTTACCGGAACTATTACCAAAATTATTACCAACATTAATTCCGTTATTTGTACTAGAATTTATACCGAAATTGTTACCGAAATTGTTTCTGGAATTATTACCGACATTTTTAGGGGAATTGTTTCCGAAAGTTTTACCGGAATTATTTCCGAAACTTTTATCGAAATTATTGATAGAATTTTTACTGAAATTATAACTAGTTTGAGAGTAATTGCTTTCAGGATTTCTCAGATGCTCAAACGCTCTATAACCTCCATTGAGACCCGATTTGGGCCCTATGCTGAGGTACTCCATATTCGTAGGGCTCTGATTCTTTTCAGAATTCTTGGGATCAGGAGATATAAAGGGATTTCCATCTAGGCGATACTTCTCATAGACCTTGAATCGACGTCTAATGCCATTTTCTCTAGCCACAGAATTGTAATCGATGCCAGCATTGAGTTTTTGTCGATTATTTCGATTAGCTCCATTTGCTTTCTGAAATATGATGTTTTTAATCCCGCTAGCACTTTCCGCGGACTGAGAATCGATTGCCAGCACCTTCTGTATTATCGATAACAATTTTTTGAGAGTTTTCGGCTCGTAGGGTGTGCGCACATTGCCATCGTTATCGAAAATATCGATATAGCAATCGGCGGCATCGAAATTGGTTAGGGGTATGCGAAGGGAGCTGAATACGGAATCCCTCAGCGGCTGTAGCATCCGACCGAACCTCTGCTGCGATAAATTGTACAACAGCTCCGTAATGAGTTCCGTCTGCAGTCCGATAACCTCTCCCAGAGCTCCGATAACTGTGCGATTCGCCAAATACCATTTTCTCCTTGCCGTCTCCGATAACTTGTGGTTCTCACAGAAATCTCCCAGACCTACATAATCCCTATAGGCGCCTAGCGAATTGGGAGCAGGTTTCTTGGTCTGGGCAGCTGTACAGTTGCAGCAATAGTTGCGATTGCGATAGGCAGCTGCCAAACTATCGGAACAACTGCCCAGCTGTCCGATCAATGCTCTTGGCGCCAAGCAGCTGCGTCTCATTTTGTAAATTTGACCAATAATATCGGAAATTTATCAATTATTTTCGTTTTGCATTTTAAATGTTGAGTTAAAATTGACGTTGGACTGTTATCGATAAAGGAAAATCTAGTCGGCCTTTGAGAATTTAATAAATGTTATTAAAAATATATAATATTTACGTTTTATTTTGAATATTTCGATAGAATTTAAGTTTGCGGGTTATCGATAGACGATCTTACCTACCTTTGCTTCCTTGTAAATTGGATAAATATATAATATCAAAAATATTCATTACTTATTTAGAACTTTCATTTATACTTGAAGATTGCGAATTAACGATAGACGATAATCCCTGTGTATTTTTTAATAAGTTTTACCAATAACTAAAAAATTCTATTCATCATATAAAATTTTAAGTTAAAATTAATTTTTGGAGTTACCGATAAATGATTATAGGTTTTCCTATGTGATTTTAATAAATTTTATTAAAATTCAAAAGTTGTTGTTTATTTATCCAAATTAAAGCTAAAGTTGGTTATCGATAAGCAATAAATTAGGTAAATATTACCAAAAATCATAAATAATAAATTTTGCATATTTCATCAAAAATTTTAGTTACATTTACAGTTGTTAAGTTATCGATAAGCGATAATCGCCGTTGAGCTAATCAAAGCGTCAAATGCTCGTCTATGTGTGTGTGAGTGGGAGGGGGTGACAGTTTGCCTCTGCAAAAACAATTAACGCACACAAAAGAAACAACAGCAACAACAACGCCTGTGCGAAAGCGAGACGGCATGCGGCGTTTGCCGCCAACAAGTGCGAGCAGCACTCAAGACAGGGGAAGACAAAATAAACGAAGCGCTCTCTTTCCCTATCTCTCGCTCTCTCTCTCTCTCTCTCTCTCTCTCTCTGCAGCTCATCTCTTTCGCTCTTTGCGGGGAAGGCAGCTGGCTGGGGAAGTGCGGAACGAAACGAAACGGAAATGGAACAGCGCAGCGTCTGCAAAAGGGGAAAAGAGAGCGCGAGAGCGCAACTGAGAGAGAGAGAGAGTGCAGACTGCGCTCTCTGAGAGTCTGCATGCTGTTGAGAGCGGGCGAGCGAGAGAGAGCGCTCTGTTTGTTATTGTTGTGCCAAACAAATGCCAACACACACACACACACACATGCACTCTCACTCACACACACACACTCTCACACACAGACACGTGAGCCCGCGCTGCATGTGCAAAGTTTGCCGGCGGCAGCGACGCCGACTGCAGCAGCGCCAACGACCTCCAACCAGCTCCCCCACCCCCTCGCCCAGTCGCTTACACATGCATATACTTAGGGCATTACCGAATAGCTTCAAGTCGCCGCCTTGTTGTTGTTGTTGTTTTCTGTGGCTGCTTTTTTTGCTGCTTAATTTCAGCTAATAAGTTTAACGCAAAGTTGCGCGTTGTGCAACACTGCAGGCACTGTGGTGCCAGTACTGCAATTAAGCACACGAAAATTTAGGTGAAAATATAGATAAACTTAATTTAATCAGAAATTAATTTAATTTTGTAAATGACAAAATATATTTTATAAAAAAGGGAAAATTTATTTTATTTTAGCTGGTTTTATCATTGATTTTTATGTTATAATTTTAATAATTATTTTATTTTTAATTTGTTTTGGTATGATTTTTTAATTTTAATTTATTAAAGTATGATTCAATAAATTATAAATTTTAATTAATTAATATATGACTTATTATATCATTTAAATTTATAGTTTAAGTGTATTATTGTATTAATTGTAAATAAGTTTAATTCGAGTAAAAATTCATTTAATATTACCATTAATATAATATTACCAATTATTTATTATTATAAATTGTATTAAATTTAATTTTATCAAAAATGTATGTGTTGATGAGTTGATTCTATTTTGCCAACATCAAACTAATTTCTCACAATTGTTTCATTCGCCTTTAAAGTTGAAAAATTCCACATTAAATCGCTTCAATATTACTTTAAAAAATTGGAAGTTTCTTTAATCGATAACCGATAACCACAACGATGTGCAAATGTCCCGTTATCACAGCGATCGCACCTCACAATCGACTGAAAACTATGCCAAGAACTCGATCAATAGATCACAGATCATTTGTGCTATAGCTCATATTATTTTATCAGCTGACAAACAGCGAATGGACTTTGATCTGGGGATTATTTTGGGGGAATTATGATTCGCGGATGATTAACACCTGCGATAGCATAAACAGATTACAGGGTATAACGAAACTCTGCCGCCTCCCAATGCTGATTCATCTCATTCGTCAGTTCGCACCCAAGTTCAATAGAGTTGAAAGGCGAGTTCAAAGGGCGCAATGCAAACAAATAAACAGATTTCGAGATCTTGAGATTTCGATATTTTGAGGGCTATAATTGTATTGTTCAGATTATAATGAAGCACGGCAGCAACAGGTTCGTCAGAGGCGCGGAAGCCTTTAATCTTTGATCGGTCCACTGAAAGACACTTCCGTGTCGGCCTCTTTTGTGGCACGATGTGGGTGGCAACCACTTACCAAATACCACATTTGTGGCGCCCAACGTGGGGCTGCACTGCGTATTTATAATGGCAATTTTTAATATTTTATTGACTGCTTCGCTTTGAACTTGTTTCTGATGTCTGTGGAAATTTACGCACAGTCAAAAACCGAAATAAACCAAGTGCATAAATTGTGTGAACTTATGTATAAATAGCTGGATAAATAGAGTATATTGGGTTGAACGGAAAAGTAGAAAGAACTTTTTGATGTTGCGCCGATATTTAATCATAGTTCCCATACGCGTATTTCCTGCGAGTGCAGACATAACTGTCATAATAAGTATTCCAGGGAAATATTTCCACAAAAAATAAAACAGATATTTATAATAAACAATTTTCAGCGATTGCAAAAAAAAATGAGAAAAATTAAGAACAAAATAATTTCTTATTAAAATAAGACTTTCTGTAAATGGTTGGAATTTTTTCAATAAAATTCTTTGTTTTTAATATTTAATTATTAACCTATTTCATAAAAGTGTAGATTTAAATGTCATAGGTATTTTTGAGAAATATTTCCACCAAAAAATAAAACAGAAATTTATATAAAACAAGTATTAAAAATTAAAAATAAAACGAAAAAATTCCAAATTAAATTCTACTATATCTAAAAATATTATCATAAATTAGTTATAACGCCAATCGATACAAATTCTTCCAATTGTATTCTCTGTCTCTGATCAGAGTGAAAACATAGTGTACATATTTTCAAAACTGTCATTTTATATTCCCAATAAGTATTCTAGAGATATATTTGATAAAAAAAAAATAGCAGAGTATAGTCATTAAGTAAAATTTAAATAAAACCAGTTTTAGAAGGAAAAAACCCACAAATTTTGAGCAAATTGTTTTCAATATCTAAGATCTGTCTATATAATGCCAAAAGACAGGAATCTTTCCAATTGGATAGTCGTCAGCGATTATCCCTCTGAGCAAATCTATTTCGTTTACAATTTCTTTATGGACATTGGTGGCATTACGAAGTCCTATCTGACAAACTCCAACCGGATCTTTCTAGAGTATACTAGTCTGCAGGAACGCCAGCTGGCGCTGTCCTACGATAAGCGAAAAGTCGGATATGGAGCGGATATACCAGTGCGTGTGAAGTACGAGAAACCTCCATGGGATACAGAAGAAGCAGTTTTGGATGCGCCACTGGATATATATTACGATTCTCCGTGTGTGGAGCGCGATACAGTTTCGGTTGATCCAGCTGTGAAAGATATAGCCGCCATAACTCCTCGTCGTTCGACTAAGAGAAGCTTTCTACAATGGCTAAAGCAGAAATTCTTCCAAATGTTTTATTTTAACTAAGTTTTGTTGTCGTTTTGGTTCATGTGTTTGGTTGAAATTTCAGAGTTAGCAAATATTATATAGCATTATCTATTAAATGAATAAAAATCAGCATAAATGATACGGTTTTGTTATTCAGCCTTCGATAGGCATTCGCATTTGGCATACAGAATTTTTAATTACAATAAATCAATTTGAATAAAATGTAATTTTTCAATTTTATCAAATTGTCATTATGCGTAATTAATTCCTATGCACAAAATGCATTTTGCACACCCCACGTTGGGCGCCATGGCCCACAGCAATTGTGTCGTTTGTGGAGGAAAAAAGAGATAGAGGGTGACAGAGTGAGAGAGAGAGGGGGGAGGCAACTAATCGCACATTTGTTTTGTCAAAAATAATGCTGCTTAATTATTATATTTGTAATTTATTTGCGCCCAACGCTTTATCAGATCCCCAAGCGCTAAAAACTCTATGTGTTTGTGCTCGGCTCTTAATGCCGCATTAATCCCACACACACACACACACACACACATACACACACACATACACACACAAACACACACTAACACACAGATACACACAACAACAATATTATAATAATAAGAGCCAAATAGAAATGACAGTAACAAAACAACAAAAGCAATTCAAATGCAGCCCCATATAGAATGCATAATTAATTTTTATTTTGATGACAACGTCAACGGCAAAATGCACACACTCTCTCTGTCTCCCTCTCGCAATAGCAGGCTCTCCCTCTCGCACAATCCGCGTTGCATTCCGGCGACAGGTTGTGAATGTACCGCATTATTTTGGATTGCAAAGTGCGCTTTCCCTGCCCCGCCCCCCTCTCTCTCTAAATGCAACTCTGACATCCTGCAACCGACTCGACAGGCGCCAATCAATAAAAACAAAAAAAAAAAAAAACAAAAAATGTTGCATTAAAAAGATTCTAATGTTTTGTAATTTATACAAAATTTAGACAAAAAATTCTTTAAAAAATATATAATGTTCAATAATCATAATTGAAAAATTTTTGTTTTATTTTGATTTTATTTGATTGCACTGACAAATTTAATTCTAAAATATAATATACCATTTGTAAAATGTTCTTATAGTTTTTAGCATTTTTAACACGTTGCTGCTTTTTAAATTATTTTTAAGTGTGACCAGCTACTGACAAAGCAGTATTACCTAACACTATCTATTGTTTAATTGTTTATATTTATATTAGAAAATACAAGAAAAATATTTAGACAACAGAATATAATAAAATTATCAGTTTATTGTATTCTTTTTTTCAGAAAATAATGAACATTATTTTGCTATACATATACATTTATATATTTTTAAATTTTTTCTCAAAAAGAGATATTTATTTAAATTGAATAATACTTTTTTAGTGAATAATAATAATACTAGTTAGTGTAACTGCACAGACTTGATGTCAATTCGCCTAATTACACTCGGCCACAAGTCTGTTTACCCACACTCAAGAGAAGTGTTGCACAACGGCACACATACACACGCACAGTGGGCAGTTTTGCCACATGGCAGGTTAAACACAAATTAACCTCATTTGACAAAACAAAGCGAATAGCGTTAAAATGGATAATTTGTTAAATAAATTGTGCGATTTTTCTGCATCGAATGCGACTGTTTGTTGTTGCATTTGTTTGTTTGTTGATTTGCATTTGTTGTTGTGGTTGTTGTTGCTGTTGTTGTTGTTGTAAAGTGTGCTCTTATTTACATGCGATAAATAACATAAAATTATAATTTCTTTTGTTGAGTTTTTATGTCATTTTATGCATACGCTATCTGAAAAATAGAGTACATTATTTGTATTTGAATATTGCATAAAATACAATTTTTGTAACAATAATATCAATTAAATTGACACCGAATTTTAGCGACTGAATTGCATATTTATTTAAATAAATATTTTAATAATAAATATATATATATATATATAAAAATATTTTAATTTTTATTATTGACAAATTTCCCAATGCTTCAAATATTGTACAACGAAGTTAATTTTTAGTTACAATAATATTAAATTAAATATATATTTGAGTAGATTTAATTTGATTTGTTGGTAAACAGTTTAAAAATTAATTTAATAACTTGTCTTTATGTATTATGTATATGTTTTACCACTTAATACTCGCATTTTTTCTAATTTATATATTATAAATATAGATTAAAATTTTCTATAAATATACAATATCTTTAATTAACATATCGTAGAGTAGTAGTTAATTTGATTAAATTTTTGTATAGATTTAGTTTATTTATAATTTCAAATTTATATCTTAAAAATATATTTCAAGAATTTATGGAAATAAATCTTATATTAAATATATCTTAGAATTCTAATTAATTTAATTAAATTTTTGTATATCTATACTACATTAATATTTTCTAGAAGTGTACAAAATATTCGTTCTACAATTTCATTTCTCTTTGCAGAGTTTCGTTAACAGATACAAATCCGTTTTATTTGTTTTTTGTATTTAGTTTTTGTTGTTATATTATTTTTTGTGTGATATTTTTATGGCCAGCATACTTTATTTGGTATTTGGTTAGTATCCTGGCTCCCACATAAAGCGCCTGTCAACCAATTACCGAGCCTCCAACCTCTCCTCACTACACTTCACCTCTTCTCACCTCATCTCTCCCCTTGGCAATGACTTCGCTGGCTTTGTCATTGCAAATCCTCGAAAATTATTGCACTCATTAAATTTTAAACAAAGGTGATTAGATTTTATAATTCACACAGCGAAGCGCTAAAAAGTACAGTTGTGCTTATAATTATTTATTATTAATTTAGAACAATTGCGATAAACACTCTTTGCCGCCATTGTGCTCAGTTGTTGCCTTATTTATGGGCGAGTTTAGCATAATGCATTTTATCTGTATGGGGGATCAACAATTTTTGCCATTTGCCGTTTGTCGTTTCGCTTCGCTTATGTTTTTGTAATTTTAATTTATTTATTTGCCAACTATTTTTCTAATATGCTAAACACAAAGTTCTTTTTGATTGTCGATTTTAATTAATTTTTACCCGCCGCCAGCTGCACTAAACAGTTAAACCCAACAAAAGCTAAACAAATATCAGCAAAAATTTGTTAAAAAGAAAATGTTTCAAAATTTGTTTAGAAGAGAGCTAGAAAATATACAACAAGATTGGAATATGAAATACATACAAATTTAATAAAAATATAAAGGTAAATGATACAAATTTAAATTATATATAATATTTTCAAAATCTGCCAAGAAACTTAAAGCTTTTTTCAAAAATAGCTAAATATACATATGTACATATATATAAATCAAAATATAAAATTATAAAATATATTTTCATAATTTTTTCAGAGTTTTAAAAAAATATACATATGTACATATATATAAATTAAAATATAAAATTATAAAATATATTTTCATAATTTTTTCAGAGTTTTAAAAAAATAAAGCAAAAACACAAAAAAAAACATACAGAAAATATTTTCATAATTTATTTAGAGTTTAAAACTTTGTATAATAGTGACAAAAAAATATAAAACATAGACTAAGGAATAAAATTTTTGAAATATGAATACAACTTTTAAAAATATAAACCTTCACATTATTAGAGTCCATAAAAAGAAAAAAATAAAACAATATTTTCAATTATTGAAAAAACATTTCTTACAAAACAAAGCAGACTTTTACTAAACATAAAATTTCAATATATACTCAAATTACTCCCATTCATATAACAATTGAAACATCATAGTTTATTTTATTCAAAATGGATGGACAACTTTTCGAACACTTCAATACTACAAATCAGACCTCGCCGCACTTTGAGAGGCATGTGACCTTCTACACAAGTGTCTCTGCGGCAAGTTATCAGAAAAATCCCTAACTGATGCCATAATATTATTCATATATATTCTCTCCTTAGGAACGCTGTGAGGATATCCTATTTGTATTTCCGCAATCGGACCGTTGTGCATTCTTGAAAAAAAATAAAGCTTGCAACGAACATTATTATTTAGTGAACTACAGTGAAATATTTTTCTGTTTCTTCAACTCGAATGATCTGACCAAGACTATAGGGGTAGTATTTCTGATGCTTCTAGGCGGATTAATGTTCTGGATGCTATATATTGTCACGAGTCTATAGTAAGTTTCCGTTTTAGCTTTAAGTTTTTAAATATTTTTCTACTTAAACTTAAAACTTAAATTATTTAAATTAATATTTATTTATTAACTTCTTATATTCATTGTATATTTATTTAATAATTTTATTTAGTTATTTTATATAATTTTCTAAACAAATATATTTTATATATTTATTTTTTACAGTTTCGTGCCTGCTCTACATGAGATATGTAAGAGCCTAAAGCTAAATGAGTATATTGCGGGCCTTACAATTCTGAGCTTTGGGAATAATTTCGGCGATATAGTTGGAGCTCTGTTTATCGATAACTCGGCTCGGCACATGTACACGGAGACCATGGCCGTGAATCTATTTGTGTGCACAGTGTCCACATCGATTATCATGTGGGCAAAACCATTTGCCATGAGTGGCGCCTTCTTTCTGAGGGACGTGGGATTTGTGCTCTTGTACGTGCAGTATGCGGATTTCATTTTTAAATTCAAGGACGGTACAATAGATATTCCAATGGCTGCCTCTTTGGTCAGCGTATATCTGTTCTATGTGATAGCGGTAATACTGGATGAGTATATCCAATATCGCAAAAATAAAGGTAAGTAATATTCCCTAAGATATTTTTAATGCTGATCACGACGTGAAAACTAAATCTTAGTTTCCGTTTTCGAATAAAAGCAATGGTTAGTCGAATTTTGGGTTGATTGGAACAAGTCAGCCCTGGGGTATGCAACAAAAAATACGCCTTTGATATTTTAGTTGTGAATTCAAAACTATTTGACTAAAACCTGATCGGTTTTTGTCCTTAACATGCCGTCAGTATAATCAAATTTATTAGAAATTCTAAACTGTATCAGTTAACGTTATAGGCAACCTATTTAGTACTTACGATGATGATATAAAATAGCTTTCGTTTTTTCTCTTTTTAGCTTTACGGGAAGGGCGCACATCCATATCGGGATTCCGAAGCTTTTTTAGAAAATTTTTTACACATTCATCAACTACCAGGGAAGTCGAATTTACACAATCTGAAAATCACGGTTTGGTCCGTCAATTTTTCCATGTCTTTGATGTTTTGGATAGAAAACATATAAAAAGCAAATGGACTTTTCTCAAGCTCTGGGCTCTCATCAAAATACCGCCTTTAATTCTGGTGCGTTTGTTAATTCCCCCCGTGAGCTTCGAGGACGTTCCTTATAAATGGTCGAAGCTGCTTTGTTGCATTCAAATCACTCTGACTACATTCATAGTTCTATACGCATTTTGTGAGTTCAAGATGGAATATTTAAAATTCAATGTGGTCGTTTCCGACCTTTCCCGTTTTCGTATTGATCTAAAATTTGTTTCCTTGCCTTCCAGCCTACAACGCCAATCTTCAAGTGGGCGACATAAAGGATCCCATTCCGGTCTTCAGCCTCATCATCTGCCTTCCCCTGTCCATACTGGCGTTCATGAGCAGCCGTACCGATAGGGTGCCACGCTGGTACAGCTTTATAAGCCTGCTCAGCATTGTGTTTTCGGTGTTTGTCCTATACAACCTGACCCTGGAATTGATATCCCTGCTGGAAACCTTTGGTCTGACCCTGGGTCGCAGTCACTCCTTCATCGGTTGCACCTTCTACACATGGGGTTCCGGTATAAACGACCTCATAGCCAACTTGAGCATGGCCAAAAAGGGATATCCGCGTATGGCCTTTTCCGCCTGTTTGGGTGTAGTTATATTCAGTAAGACCCTATCAATAATTAACTGTTATAATTTTAAATAATCTATCATTACTTTAGGTATTTTTTCGCTCATTGGCATACCCACGCTATCCAAAGCTATTGCATCAAAGGATGGTACTGTTACGGTAAGTAATAATTTGTTTATTTCATTTCGACCAAGATCCGTCTACAGATCATTCATACAAATTAATTAAAGAATTTATTCAAATTATTTTGAGCCCAACGGGCAAATACAACTGTATATGTACCCTGTATCCACAGCTCGCGCTACGCGAAACATGAAATACAAAATGTATATAAAATGTTTTAATAATTTGTTTAGAAGTTTAAAGCATTGACTTAAAGGAAAATGTGTACAATAAATCGTTATATAATAGTTGAATTAATATCAATTAGAAATATGCATTGGGTTTTAAAAATTACTTAAAATTTACTAATTTATTTTTATTTATTTCGCAGCTTACGGAGGGCACAAATGGCGAAACGGCCTCAACACTGCTGATCGTCTCTTTGATAATCTTAATTTTTTATGCAATTATCACTAATTTCATGTTGCGTCGCTCTGGAGCTTTGATTGGTTTTGTCCTCTATTTTCTGTTTCTGGTTCTCTGCACTTTCAGCGAGTTTGAAGTCATCCACAGCTTTGGCACCGATCACAATCTGGACATTAGACACTTTGGACAGCGTTATGATTGGGACGTAACAAACGATTCAGCTAGATAAGGATCCAATAATAAAATTAATGAAATAAATAAAAAAAAATATTTAAATTTATAATTACAAACAATTATTTGCCTATTTTATAATTTTATAAATTCAATTTGCCACGTTTTCGTCTGCCCATCAAACATTTTCACAAAGTTAATATACCCATTCTCAGTGGTTGCAGGGTATCAAAATAAAACTGATTTAAGCACCATATTTTCTCTTGGCCTCCACGTAGAACATTATTTTTTATTGAGCTCAAATGCTGACATATTAGAATATAGTAGCTGCATCTATCGATCGACTGAAAGTCACGCTGAAAAGCGCATAACGGCAATTACAATAAAGCATTTCCTAGCGTTAAAGTTATCACAAAGCCGTTGCTTCAGTCGACGATGCATTAGTTCCATTTCCAGTTTTATTTTCCAGTTTATTTCCAGTATTATTCCCTCAGCAATCACAGCTCGGCGTCATTTCAATTTGACGAACTGATAAACGTCAAATGGTTTATGACACTCGTCGTCCAACTTTGGATTCATCAGACAATATATTCTATACCCTAACTTTTGGATAATATGGAAAATATTAGACTTAAGTACAGATTATTTATAAATTATGTTTTAACAGAAAAATTGAACATTTAATATATTATTTTTAAATTATTGTAATATAATAATATTATCAAACCAATAACAATATTTTATTTTATTGTTAATATAAATTTATTTATTATTATTTTCAAGCTATTACCAAAAACCAAAATTTTTATAAATTTTATAAATTTATTTTTAATTAATTTGTTAAACCTTATAAGCAGAGCATTCAATATTCTGCTGACCTCTCGCTTCTCTTTACTAATACACGCTTTGTATTCTTGTTTGTTTGGTGTGTCTCACTTTATGATCTTGTTTTTTGTATTTATTGTCATCAAATGTATTTTGGTTGAAGCTTTTTTACAGATTTGAATTTATGATTTTCCCTAGTTTTTATTTAGGTTATAATTTCCGATTGTTGAACTACTATAAATATGTTTTGTGTTCGCCTCGGTGTTTACGATGTTGGAATGCGACGCCGTTAAAGTGGTTTTTTGCTTCATGTCAATGCATTTTACAGTGCTCTCAAGTAATTTATGTAAATTATTACAAAAGTAACAGCTCGATAAAATTAGCTAAGCTTGATGGAAAGACAAATTGTATTGTATTTCAGGTGGAGCTTTCAGAACTGTAAGAGCATGTATAGAGTTTTATGGCGCTTGAAATTATACATAAAATTTAAATATAAAATAATTGATATTATTTAATAATTACGAATAATTTAAATGGTTATTATTTTAAGAATTTATTTCAGTTTAGCTGAGAATATTTCAATTACATTTAAAAAAAAATTACACTCATTTCAAGACCAACTTTTAAGCTTAAGTAAATGTACAAAAATTTCACTAGAATATTAATACAAATTTACTAGAACTTAGCTAAGAATATTTCAATAATATTCAAACTGATCAAACAGATTACACAGATATCAAGACCAGCTTTGAAGCTCTTATAGCAGCTTCTCGATTCTATTGTCTAAATAGAAATTTAATTTATAAGAATTGTAAAAATTTTTATTAGAACTTAGCAAAGAATATTTCGAATAAATTTTTAACAAATTTAACTCATATCAAGATAAGCTTTTCAGCTCTCAAAGCGTCCTATAGACTTTATTATTTTAATAAAAATCTCTTGATATATAAATAATATTTTGATAATTGTGGTAATTCAATTTTTTTAGTTTTTTTTTTTTTTGTTTAGAATATTTGAGTTAAATGCTAATCAAATTAAACTCATATCAAGACAAACTTTAAAGCTCTCAAAAGCACATTCTTGACTCTGTATACATTAAAATTTTATCGCCCTGCTTATTACAACTTGGAGGTATTTAATGAAGACTATCGTTATCGTTATCGTTATCATTATGATACAATAACAATTAGTTGTGTGCTTTAATTAGGGGCAACTGCATTTAATGCGGGCAGCTTAGTTGCAGTTGTTGCTGCAGCAAATGCAGAAAACACAATTTAAATGCAGAGGAAAAATTGTGCAATTGTGAAATTGTGAAATTGTTGTAACCCTTTTGACATTAATCAACTGATTATGGCCAAAAGACAGCTGACCATTGCCGCTGGCATTGGGATTGCCCGCAGCGGATAATTTGCGTCAAAATGTCAGTTCATTTGAAGAGCCCGGAGTTGCCACTGCCCCATGCCCCTTGCCCACTACTCCTCCCCTGCTCAATGAGCGACGTGCAATTGAATTAAAATTAAAATATATGGCGCAAAAAAACTGCATTCGTTATAATTTGCAATTTATTTACGAGCAGCGACGCGCCAAGGGAGAGGCAAAAATTATAAATTTAAAAAAATAATTAAAAACCATTTGGCTGCACTCGGGCTGCCAATGCGGCAGCAACTCGCTTTCAATTATTGCAAAATGTCCTAAAATGAACGCGTTTCTCGCCTCCTCTGATTGTTGTCGAATGTCCGTTGACAGCTTCCACGTCGAATTGAAATGCCGTGCAGAACGTGCTGCTGCCACGCCCACCTCTGCCAACGCCTCTTTATCAATCCCATGTGTTGTTTTTTTTTATATGCCTCGAATAATGGGATAAAAGCATATGAAATTAAGCAATGGCCTGGCCAACACTTTGCCGCCAGTTGCCGGCGTCAATTTTTGAAGTTTCCAACTTGTCACATGACATTTTAACAGATTAATTCGAAATGCTTCGCTTGCAATTAAGCCGAGCAACGCATTTCAGTAAACACTTGCAGTTTAATAAAAATGAATAATTTTAAATCATTTTCTTAATGCGAAATAATCAGAATGTCCAGCTAGAGGATAGCTAAGTTGATAGATATTTCTGAGCTTTCTACAAATTCTAATTCAACTAAATCAAAATAAATCAAATATAAATTTTAATTAAAATAAAAATAATTGTAAAATGGAATATAAAATAAAATTAAATATAAATACAATATAATAAAAATTTAGTATATAAATATATATATTAAAGATCATATTTGGTTTTAGGAATCACAATTTATTTTAGAAAAAATCATTTGCATGAACTTTTGCCTTTATTTTGGAAAGTAGCCTCAGGAGTTTAAAATATTATAATATACAATATAATAAAATTAAGAGTAAAATTTATAAATATAATAAAAATGTAAATAATATATAAATAAAATAACTAAATTAAGCTAAAATAAATTAATAACATTTTTAATTCAACTTAAATGAATACAAATATTTCATAAATATATAAAATTTTCATATTCAAATAAAGACTACATCAAACTTGATTAAAGAAAATAAGAAGAAATAAAAACTTAAATTAAAACTAAATTCACAACAAATAAATATTTGTTAAAAATATGAAATATGCATAAATATATATAAATAAAAAATAGTTATAATCTTGGTGTAAATAAATATAATTTTAATAATTAAATAAATATAATTACCTTGGCCTTCAGCTTGTGTCTTTGCCTCTCATTTTATCAGTCGAAAAGATCTAAATCTATCTGATCTGAATACAAGCTAAAAAATGCCTAACTCTTACTGCCAAATGGATTTATCGCATGCTGCAATTACTAAAAATAAATGTCAATATATTCGTTGTATTATCTGCTATCCAAAACCAAAAAATAGCTCTCTTATCAGACACCTATTGTAAATTTTGCTCAATATACCCTATATACTCGACGCCAAGTGTAAATCTCGAATTGGGCATAGGGGCATGGGCAATCACTCAAATCGCAGTCTGATTTGGTTCGGATTGTTGGGGCCATAAATAGTTGGAGTGTGATAAAATAAACGTAGATTGTCATGGGCCCGGGCCCATAAATTAATTCAATCAATGTCAGAAGAAATTGATATTTCACATCAAGCCAGTGCAGTGCGTATAAATCTCGACGCTTTGCGATCTTATCGCTAATTGATGTGTGGGTTTGAGAGCTGAAAGTATGACACACATATTACTGGGGGCCATAAATTTCGACTCTCCTCTAAGTGGGGCAGAGCGATGAGCAGGTGCCACATATCGGGGAGTCAGAGTTTATTCATTTTTCTTGAGCTGCTACTCATGTTGTATTCATAGTATTCACAGTCATCGCAAGTCAATCAAAGACTCGGCTGTCAAGTGACAAATGATTTTAAAATCACTTCACTTACACCGCAAAAAATAATCATAGCCAACGGATGCGGGAAACAGACACTCTAAATGCTTGCGATATTGTCAATCAAAATTCAATCGGAGCCATGCATCAAGCGTCATGACAGCCGAGCAATGTTGTGCCGATGATGGCTTCAAGAGTGACTCTCTCACTCGACTCCCAGCTCCCAGTCCAGCATGACGAATGGATGGATGGATGGATGCTTCAATGGATGCCCGCAAAAAAAAAAAATAACACCAGCAAGCAAGGAGCCCATCAGTCGTACGTGCTCGACTCTAGAATACCCTGCATCCTATGCTTTAAAAAAATTTTGAAATATTCAATAAATATTATGCGCAGCAATGCTTCTTCTTAATTTGAGTTGAGTTTTGGCAAAGCTATGCGCATTCAAAGTTTAACAAAATTGCATTTTTCGTAAAAGAGTGATAATTCATCCATAATACCAATATTGGCTCTAAAATCTACATTACTCTCCCAAATACGTTGATGTTTGGTTTTTTCTGCATCATTTTGCAATACAATTAATTTACACATCAATTCTAAAGTTTAAAAAAAAAAAATTTTTTTGTAAAAAAAATAAAATTTTTTTAAGAAGAAAAATTTTTGCAAAAATTAAAAAAAAAATTGTTTATTCATCGCCTAAATATTACTTTCGCACTCAAATAATGAAGAAAAATCCATACCGCTTGAAGTTATTGGCAAAGTTATGCGCATTCAAAGTTCAACAAAAATGGCTTTTTCGCTTTGAAGCGCTACTACAAAATTGTTTCTTTAATAACTTTTGTGTTTATCAACCGATTTCAATGAGCTTTTCAGGATAGATTAGTATAATAATCGACAGTTTATATTCTCAAGAATAATCTTCTATGTTCCACATTACGTTATTCGTTAGTTCTAGTTATTCAGTTTTTATCGATTATCACATAAAGGGGGTGTGGCATTCAGCATTTTAAATAAACTCGATCTACGTATGTCATAAACTAGCCTACATTTCAAAAATGGTTGCTTTAGCTTTAATAGTTTTCGGGATCTACGCATTTATCCAGAAGTCGGATGAATAGACGTAGATGGTTATATCAACTCAGCTTGTTGTCCTGATGAAGATTATATGTACATATCTTCTGCCTGTTACATAAGTACCTTTGCACAAAGTTGTCAACCCTGCTTTTACCTATTTGATGGATACAGGGTATCAAAATGAAATCACTCACAGTTTGAATGCGTGCTCGATGAATACGAGTGTGTGGAGTCTGCAGGCACTTGTCGAGAAGCATTTAACATGGGCAGGCATCTCACATGAGATCCTCCTCCTGCTCCTCCTGCTCCTCCAGCTCCTTCGGCTCCTCGATGCTCCTTGTTGTCAGCTCCGCCTCTGTCGTCATCAGTCAATGTCAGTGAGATAGTTTTGACATTTTTATGAGCAAGTGATAAGTCCTCACTCTGCTTGTCTGATGCCCAATGTTTGACACTTGCCAGCCACAATTCATGCTCATTCGCATTCACATTCACATTCACACTCACACTCACACTCACAATTTGGCCAAGTTGAAGACTTTATTCGTTCTTTTTATGCATTTGTTATTTATGACTTTAACTGATTATCGCTGGCGTTTAAATTTAGCTGTGACATTGTATAAAGCTATTTGTTCAGCACTGACATTGCAATCAATCAAGTGCTAAACTTATCAATCTTTTAGGTTCAATCTTTTTACAATATATTGTTTAAATATTTTAATACATATTAATTATCTACATTTAAGCAAATATAGAATACATATTGAAAATATTATTGTATTTTATTAACATAAAAAATAAAAAAAAAATAAAATACATATTTAAATAAATATGTTAAAATAAATCTTAAACACTTTATAGGAAATTATTAAAATATTTTATTAAATTATATATATCTATAAAAAGTATTAAAAAAAATGATTCAACAATTAGTTATTAAAAACTTTCAATCAATTTTGTATAGATAGAAATACATATTTAATTAAATATTATAAAATAAATTCTGAACACTTCATAAGAGGTATAAACAAAATATTAAAACTAAAAATAAATATTCAAATATTTTTAAACAAAAATCAATTGCATAAATAATAAATAAAAATAATTAAAAAAGTATTTCAAGAAATGCTTTAAGATAAAATAGGTTCAATCTTACATACTTATATTTAGGAACTATTTAAATAATCGTTTTAAAATGTTCTAAATTTATACCCGTATTATGAAACCTTTATGAATTCTATACAAAATTAGCTGCGGCATCTCTGCCCTTGGGTAATAAATTTTAGAAATGATTTCCTGATACGCATCTATATAAATAAAATTTCTAAAAAATGTTGCCGCAAGTGCAACGAGCATTAATAATTGCTGCGTGCTCCGCAATTGTCCAAAAAATGTTGTAATATGTATGGTGAATATTCATTTTTGCCTGCTAATATTGACTTCCGTTTCCGCTTGAAAGTCCAAAGTATATTTCCGATTGACCTCTCCCCTATCCCCCTGCCCCTCTCTAACAGCCTTTCTCTTTGCTGTGAAATGCTGCATTTTTATTATGTTTGGCGCCAGTTGCCTTGCTCTTTCCACAAATGAGCCGTGAAATTTGTTATCGCATTTGTAGAAAAAAGGAAATCAATTTTCCGTAAAATACTGCAGCTGAAAAGAAAAAAAAACTGTGTACATGCATAAATATCACAAATCAGACAAATAAATTTGCAAACAAATGCCCAAACGCGAAAGTATTTGACATTTATTAATTAAAAACTGTGCGAAATGGGTGAAAATTTATATTAATTTTATTCAAATTGTCAACGGCAACAAAGGAAGCTAATTTCAATTTATTATATTTGTCTCTCTGCAAGCAGAAGGGGACTTTTGAAAGCACACAGATATAAATGGATATTTCTAAATATTAAAAGCGCAAAATAATAGAAACAAACTCCACAAATTTATCAAAAACGAAATAAATCACAAATTTTAACCCCATATTAACCCTTTTAAATTGCAGAAATTAAACTATATATTTAATATTATTCTAGGTTAATCACAAAAATAATTATTCAGTTTTCAAGTGAGTGACCAAATATTTTAAAAAATAAATTCTTTAAAAAATAAATACTCTGTAAAAGTATTTTTTAATTTCAATATCAATCCAATCAAGAAATTTTAACAGCCACTGACGGTTTTTTTTAGACCCTTTACTTTAATTTTATAATCGTCATTTGTTTTAAATACATATATCTTTTAGCGGATTTATGACTAAAACAAATAAATAATTAAGGAAAGTATATAATTTTCATTTTTAATTTAATCTCTGTGTGGTATAACTAATTAATAATAATGCATAAATAATAAATAAATTATAAATAAAAATAAAAATTTTGTTTGCTAACAAATAACAAAATTTGGCAAATTTATATCCCAATTATTTGAGTTTCTTTGGCTCTTACAACTTGATTGTTTATGCAAATGCCATGGTAATTACAATTGCTCTCTGACTTTACTGAAATATTTAATTCCTATCGTCGGCATAAGCCAATTAAAATTAAATTAAAATCCCCTACAAATCGTAGGTTTGTTCCCTCTCCTCTGCATTACCATACCTTACTTTGGGCGCCATAGAAAATTGCACAAATTATTTATTAATCGGCAAATTTATGATCAAATGTGACACTAAAATTAAAATATCAAAAGCAGATACAGATGCAATAAAAATGCACATAGAACGTGCTTAGAAAGAGACAGATAGAATGAAAGAGACAGAGAGAGGGAGAGCCTGTGGCAAAATGTATTTCTGGATTTGGATTTGTTGAAAATTAGCATTAAAATATTATAAATATTTGCACAAAATATTGTGTTTTTTTGGCAACATTTACAACAAAGCGCATGGAATAATGTTAATTTTTGGCAGCAACAACAGCAATTACTAATACAATTAAATACATTCAAAACCGCGAAAATATTTTTGGTATTTGGTGAAAAGGGAAGGGGGCAGAGCTATAATATGCCAGCAGCAAAAAAGTAATTCTCTAACGAGATATATGAGAGATATATGGGATATGGGAGAGAGCTGAAACAAACCAACATCAAGTGCAGCAACGACAATCGCTGCTAACGATGACTATTTGCATTTATCAACAGTAATTATAATAAAATGCCAAAAATAAAATTTAAATTAATATAGAAAGCAGATTATACAAATAGTAATAACATCCCCCCTCTTCACTCTCTTCACTTCTATCTCCTATCTAACAATGCCGTTGTAACTGCCTACAACAGCGAGTGTCAAATATAACAAATCCCATAAATCAACAATGGAAATTTGTTCACAAAATACCAAAAAGAAAAAAAGCCACAAAAAAAAAGAGGATGCAAAAAATACTGATATAAAACAAAAACAGGCCTACATTCGCAATGCCATAAATAAATAATTGAGCTGCAAACAAATTCGCCATAAAAAACTGTTTACATGTAGTTAAATTCAATTCCAGATTTAGCGATAGTTTTTGATAGCCGCTCACGAGACTTACAACTATCGTAAATCAAGTTTTTTTACTGCTTTCAATTGCTGCATTTGACAATTGCATAAACTGCATAGAACATTCTTTTTGTTTTGCATATTATTAAATATATAAATATTTTCAGAGAATTACGAGGGTGGGCTGATAAGCAAGAATAAGATCTTTGAAATTTTCAAGAAAATTAAAATAATAATTTATTTACTATTTATTTCTTCCCAAAATTGTAGAAATAAATTCCTTGATTTATGCTTCATTTATTTACAAATATTTCCTAAATAGGTTGTCGTAATATTTCCCAAATTGCAGTCACAATTGAATCGTTCTTTATGCTAACTCCCAATCTTATTTCAAGAAAATACTCTCTTTTTACAAATTTAAAGTAAGAATAATCATATCTCCCTCTTCCAAATGGGCGAACGTCAATATGGAAGCTATGAGGCTATATCGATACCCTCCTCGGAATGTAAGCAGTCCCCTTCCTGCTCTTCCTCCTCGGATGATAACGTGCAAATCACCTACCAAATGGTGATGAATCTACAGCTGAAGCGGGAATTCGAGAAGCCCATGTCTGTAATACCCTATAGTGCCATAACTCCGTATACTTCAGGGCTGGATCTGACCTTATCGGATGCGGAGAGTATGAGTTCGAGGATAAATCGCATGAATCCAGGCATGACGCGACAGCTGATGATTGTCTACAATGAAGGAGATTTGAATTCCGCTCTGCATTTTATCAGTAATTCAATACAGAATCCATTTGATCTCAATACTGTGGTCACATTGCTTGTCGAACAGAGCATCCGAGATTATATCGTGGAGCGAATTCTGGGACAGATGAGGCCTCTGAGCCTGGACGTGATCAGGCATCCGAACTTTGAGGAAACCCTGGAGGTGCTATCAAATCTAAAGCCCAAATATGCGAAAGCCAACAAAGAGCAGGTGCAGCATCAAATCTTTAGTCCCATTTTGGTCTTTGACTGCCATCAAAGCCAACTGGGAGAGGAATGCACTGGCGTACTTTGTCTGCATTCCTTTAGTAGTATCCAAAACATTCTAGAAATCTGCAGTGAGGAGAAGAAGCTCAAATTTGCCTCTGTCTCCATCTGGAATGAGAAAGCGGAGCAACTCTACCAATTGGTGGTCTCTCTGCCTTACAACATCTTCTACTTCAACTGCAACAACATCAGTTTGCTGCCCATCATCGAGTATCTCACCAAGGAAATCTCCCATGTCTGCGTGGCCAAGAATTTCCACTATCAAACCCTACAAATTGGCGATACTGTCAAGGCCGTCATCTCCCCCATCGGAGCCCAGCTGGAACAGCATAAAGAAGCTCCACCTGAGGAGCCTGAGCCGATTTCGTTCCTCAATGAATGAGCATATTTTCAGAGAATAAATTGATCAGCTTCCTTATCTAAATTCGTGCCAAAAATCCATATATTTTTATCATAATAAAAAAGCTTCATTAATTAAAAATTTATTTAAAATTTTGTACTATTTGTTTATTTATTATTTATGTTTTCAATACATTTTTAAAAATATTTGTTGTATTTTATGGCTAAGAAACATGAATCAAAATTGCATTAACAATTATTTATTAACTGTTATTTTATTAATTATTTTGTTAGACTTTGTAAACAATTTTTTATTGTTCTTGTTTTAGAAATATTTAACCATTTGGTTTATTTTGATTAAATATAATAAAATATTTATATATGCATCAAAATAATGATGAAAGCTTTCTTTAACTGAAATTTCATTACATTAAGTATATAATAATAATATTATATTTCTCAACAATTATTGTTCTAAGTATATAATATCAATATTATATTTCTTAACAATTAATATTATTTATTTATTAGAATTTTTTAGATTTTTTTGAAACATTGTCAACAAAATACTTAATTTATTAGATCTCTAAATATTTTTTTTAATGTACAAGTAATTTGTATCTGATTTGCAACTTTTAAAATACTGAAGTTTAATTTTACGCAAATTTTAGTTTAACTTTGCAAACTGAAAAACAACTTTTTCAAATATAAAAAAAAAACAAATTAAATTCAATAAATGGTTTTGTTTTAAGGCGATGTCAAGTGAATTTCTCAGCTTCCTTATGTCATCGTTTAATCAGCACATTTTGGGTTATTTCGATCAAAAGTCGTTCAATTGATAACCGCAGGCTAAAAATATATATATTTCCATCAAAAATCAGTTATTTTTGGGGCTTTTTATGCATATGATGGCAACTGTCAGCGATCGTAATACGGGCGTAATTTATGGAACTTGTTTTAAAGGTTTGCTTAATGAGCTCGTCTTATGCAAATATCAATGTCTGACTAACTTGGCTTAAAATAAAGTTCAAAGTGTGTTTACTCTCACTGAAATGCTGTCTTAACAAGTGCGCAATCGAATTAAAAGAGCATTTGCAAGTCGTATAATTTTGCCAGTCAGTTTTATATGAGCAGAATTTATGAGCTTCATTTAAGCTCGGGTCCAAGCCGGACACATATTGTGAAACCTGGCCATAAAATCAAGAGTTTATGGATTCGTCAGAGGCTGTTGCTGATGCTCAACAGATGACAATTGACGCACCTCCAACTGCACTTAAGAGTCGCCAAAAATAAGCCAGGCTCATCGTAAAATAATCAAATAAATATAAATAATAAATTATGAAAAGCGCATAAATCTTGCAGGGGCGACAGACAAAGCTAGCGAATATTCTGAGCGTGTTTAAATTCATTATAAAATGCGGTTTCAATTATTTGTCAAAATGTCTGTCATACGTCTGGCAGTCTGTCTGGCAGTCTGTCTGGCAGTCTGGCAGTCTGTGAGGACCCCACAAAATACCTCTGACATTGATGTTGACATTGACGGACGGGCCCAGAAATATGTCATGCCATGGACCCAAATGTGTTGCGACAAAATAAATGAAATGCTGTTAATGGTCACCGAATGAGTCAGTTAGTCATTCAGTCATTCATTCAGTCAGTCAGTCACTCAATAATTTACTTTATATGCCCATCAGCTGCTCAGTTCAACAGTTTGTCAATAATTGCATGCAAACTTCTGCATTATTCACAGTAATTGCGGCATTGCAGCCATCGTTAATGCGCTTTATACTGACAAACGCCAATTATTTTGTATGTAAGCTGAACTGTATGAGCTGTATGTTAACTAACAGAGCTCTAACATAGGTTTAAGAGTTAATAGGGGTACAGAGCAGAGCTAGAGAGAGCTCAACTTAAAAATAGCACTTTAAATGCTATTTGGAGCTTTAAGTGCGAAGGGGAAGCCAAAAAGTAATTGATACAAAATATTTGCTAAATTTTTAATTAATATATTATGGTACTATATAGCAAAAATTTTATAATTTATCCTTATTTTTTTTTAGAAATTTAATGTAAAATATTAATTTATTCGATTTCTGTTATGGCGCTGAAGTTTTCCTAGCAAATTCAACACTTTTATTAGCATGAAACTCTCAATCAAGTTGCGTGAATTATTAATAAAAAATTGCAGGAATATCCCAGCTAAGATTGGGGTAGGGGTATGCACTGAAATTTCATTTAGCAGCTGTTATGCTAACATGTGTGTCTGCTCTGTTAAATCGTGGTTAGGGACAAGAGTTAAGCCCAAGTTGGATGCGATATATGCAGAGCACAAGGCCAAGCTGAAGGCATGAAGGAATGGCAACTGTCCCTTTGGCTCAAGCTGAAAGAAATGCAAGAAAATGCATGCCAAGAGAGAGATGAAGAGAAGATAGAGAGGGAAAATAAGAAAGAGAGAGAGGGAGGAGGGGGATTGTGCATAGTACGTAGCTGTCAGTTTCAATCGTGTCTGCAGAACTTGTCACTCATTCAATAGTTTGAAAATTGCAAATGTCACTTACAAGGCAGCCCACGCACACACACACATACACACACACACACACACACATACACACATATACACATAGTATGTGTGTATCCATGGCTGAGTGTAAACATTCTAGCCAAGGACTGCGACTGCAACTGCAACTGCTACTGAGACTGAGACTGAGTCTGAGACAATGTTGCTGGAGACATGGGCAAAAAGAACGACAAAGTACTAGATCTTGAAGGGGGGTATACGGAGGGGAGAATGGGGGGTAGAACTGAAGAGAATGACGCGCCAGCAGACGCTGTGAATTAAAACAAGGCCAGGAATAAAATAATAAAAGGACAAGAGACAAAAGCATAAGAAAACTTGAGCTCTTGCATTGCTCCATATAATGCACAGCTCGAAATGCAAACAAATAAACTAATAAATGTATTATAAAAGTTATAAAAATTAATTATAATAATAAAAATAATATTTTATTAAAATTAAATTAATATACATAGCAAAAGTTTAAATTGAATAGAGTACTAAATAATTCTTCAAATGAGTAAAAACAATATAATAAATTTTAATTTTCTTTTAATTTTTTTGATATCTTACAAATTTATTTCGCACAAGGTTTTAGTTATTAAATTGATATTAATTATTTTTAATTTCATTACAAAAACTTTACTTTAAAATTTTTGAACTAATAAAATTGTAAATAAATTTTATAATTAAGCAAACTACAATAAAAATATTTGATTTGAAAGTCGAATTCAAAACTCCAAATAAGTTGTTGGTTTTTGTGAGCTAATATTTTATCTAATTTAGCAAACTAAATAAAACTTTGTATTTAATTTGGATTTTAGTAAAAACATTCTATATTAAAATTATAAATAATTTATAAATTATTTAATTTACTTAACTGTTAGTTGTTAAATTTATTTACAAATTTTCTTTTACTGGATATTCAGGCTAAGCCTTTCGATTTTGATTTGTATGATTTATTACTTAGAAACTTTATTTATAGGAAATTAATTTGAATTAATAATAAATAGGAATTATGGAAATAAACTATTATTATCAAAAATTATGTCAATAATTATTATAATAATTTTGTTGAGTGTAAGAATGTGTATGTTGACCCAGAGCATGGTTTGGGTAAGCTTAGCAAGCTGCAATATTTTGTGGGCCAACCCAGCACACCAACACACTGCCAATCACACACACATACACGAACACACTCACACACACAGATACAACCGTCACACACACACACACACACACACACACACACACACACAACATAGCATGTACGCATCAAAATCAGACTTGTAATCCAAGTGCAAGTTGCGAATCCAAAAATCCATCCATCGGCTGCAGAGACGTTGCTGCATCCTTCGGCTCCTCCCTCGCCTCCTCCCTCGTCTTCTTCTTCGTCTGCTCCTTCGTCTTGGCCTTCGTCTTGGCCATCTTCTTGCCAGGATCTGAGCAGAGCTGAGCCGGGCTGATGTCACGTAGATAGACAGAGACATGCAACTGACAGACAGATGGAGACAGACACTGTGACACGACACATTGACTGACAGCTGCAGGGCCCGAGCCAAGGCGAATCGAGAGGAGTCTTCCCTCCTCCCCCCTTCAGTCTCCTCCCTCTCTTCACACAACTCAACTTGAGCCAAGCTGAAGGCGTGTGGGCGTGGCAGCGAGTGTGCAAACAAACCGAAAGACAAAAGTAAATGACAAAGTCGAGAGGGACAGGCAGCTGCATGCATAGGAGACAGCGGGGAGAAAGGGCAGAGAGGGAGGAGAGGGGCCCAGAAAGCTCTGCATTGGCATAGAAAGCACTTAGCTGCATATTGAGAGCGTCAGGCCAAGCTGAAGACCAACTGCTGATAATAAGCACAAGGGAAAGTGCTTCAAGACCCCACAGCTGACAGCAACTAACCAAATTCCAGGCATACAATTTTATTAAAATTCATAAAAATATTTAAAAACTTATTACGATTTGTAAAAATAATTTAAGCTTAAAATTGCTTAAAGCAAAATAATTAAAATAACATTTGTCATGCAGTAGGTATGCTTGGAGAGCCAGCAAGGAGAGCGGCTAAGCGCTGCCTAGCAGCTTACGCACAGAGAGCGATCGATGTGTTCTTTATAGGCGAGACGGCTACCCGCTGCATTACTTGTAATGCAGGAGGTATGCTTGGTGAGCCACCAAGGAGAGCCACTAAGTGCTGCCTCGGAGCTTATGCATAGAGAGCAGTCGATATGTTCTTTATAGGCGAGGCAGCTACCCGCTGCATTACTTGTAATGCAGGAGGTATGCTCGGAGACCCAGCAAGGAGAGCGGCTAAGCGCTGCCTAGCAGCTTACGCACAGAGAGCGATCGATGTGTTCTTTATAGGCGAGACGGCTACCCGCTGCATTACTTGTAATGCAGGAGGTATGCTTGGTGAGCCACCAAGGAGAGCCACTAAGTGCTACCTCGGAGCTTATGCATAGAGAGCAGTCGATATGTTCTTTATAGGCGAGTCGGCTACCCGCTGCATTACTTGTAATGCAGGAGGTATGTTTGGAGAGCCAGCAAGGAGAGCCACTAAGCGCTGCCTCTGAGCTTATGCATAGAGAGCGGTCGATACGTTCTTCATAGGCGAGCCGGCTACCCGCTGCATTACTTGTAATGCAGGAGGTATGCTTGGAGAGCCAGCAAGGAGAACAGATAAGCGCTATCTAGCAGCTTACGCACAGAGAGCGGTCGATATGTTCTTTATAGGCGAGACGGCTACCCGCTGCATTACTTGTAATGCAGGAGGTATGCTTGGAGAGCCACCAAAGAGAGCGGCTAAACGCTAACTAGCAACTTAGGCACACAGAGCGGTCGATGTGTTCTCTCACCACAGCTGCAGATTAGTGGGTGAGTTTTCTTGGCTCTTTCTCTTGCATATTCTCGAGAACTGATAAGAGACAGCGGCTGCGCAGCCTACAAGCTCTTTAAATACAGCTGCTGCAGTGCTGCTGATCACAGTGTAGTGTCTGTGGTCAAGTGGGTAGGACGTGTCAAGGGCGCCTAATTGGAGTGGCGAGTGTGAAAATTTTAAATATTTATAGAGTAACAGTTTCTATAAGCTTAAGTCGAAGCTTAAGATTGAGATTAATCGTAAAATCAAAAAATTTAACTGTCTGTTTACTGTAGTTTCAATTTTTGCAAAATGTATTTGTAAATTTTAGAAAAGCTTTTGCTTTAAGCTTCAATGCAGAGCAGCTAAATTTATTAAAGCTGTTCAAGCAAAGTGTAAACATTAAAAAATTAAACGGCAAAAAAGAAAACAAATTAGGGACACTCATTACCGCACTTCCGAATAACTGGCAGCTGAGCCAAGGGCTCCTGAGGGATGTCCGGGGGTCAAGTGCAATGTTGTTGTTGTTGTTTTTTGGGGCGCTGATTTGAGCTTTTGATGAAACATTAGGCGGACAGGCGAATGTGAGACGGAAGATGGCAGAGGGAGACAGCACAAGGACGCAGCGTGCACAAAAAGTGTTTTTAATTTAATTTTTTCTCGCATTTAATTTTTGCGTTTCACACTTTTTGATCAAGTTGAGAATCATAAAGCACAACAGCAGCAGCAGCAGCATCAGCAGCAGCAGCAGCATCCCGATGTGATGAAAAATAAATAAGAGTAATTAAATTTCGTAGCAAACATGACGAGATAATGGAGCAAAGCCATTAACACTGCCCCATGACCCACAACAAAATGTCACTCAGCCAACGTCTACCAAAGATGACGAGCACAAGCTGAACACCGAGCACCGGACACTGAAAATTCCACACTTTACACTGGCCAACAAGGACAGTCCGTATACTTTTAGCACCCACTGTCCATATATCATGCAGCTGCTTTAATGCTCTCCGCATTTTTCACATAACCCATGCCAAGTTGCTCAGGCTCAACTCCCTCAAGGCAAATGTTTCTTGGCTCAAGTTTAAAGAATTATTGCACCATTTATATCTTGTGGGCAAAGGTCAGAGGTTGTCTGCCGACTGACAGCAGCTGAAGATAGAAACGCAAAGCTCTCGATGACAAATTCGATATTATCGATGTTTCCGGAACTATCCGATGATAACAATATTGACTCCAAAATCTACATTTTTCGACCAAATGCTGTCATGTTTGGTTTTTAGACCCTTTACTTTAAAAAAGTAAAAAGGGTCTATTAGTTTAGTGCAAAGAGGAAATGTATGTAACACCCAGATGGAGGCGTGGCAGACCCCACAAAGTATATATATTCTTGATCAGGACGACAAGCCGAGTCGATATAGCTATGTCCGTCTGTCCGTCTGTCCGTCTGTCCGTCTGTCTGTCTGTCTGTCTGTCTATCTGTCTGTCTGTCTGTCTGTCTGTCCGTCTGTCTGTCTGTATGAACACCTAGATCTCAGCAACTATAAGAGCTAGAGACACCATATTCGGGATTCAGGTTCCGCTATTCAGTAAGCAGCACGAGTTTGTTTTGGATTTTGGATACCTCCGCCCCTTCCCCCGCAAACCGCAAAAAGCTGCTGTAGCCACAGTTTTGAAGCTATTGATTTGTAATTTGGTATTTGACTAGTTTATGACATTCTCTATCGACGCTGTGAATTTTGTTTCGATCGGATAAGAAACAGCGAACATATGCCACAGACAATTTGCCGCACTAGGCAGAGGGGGGGTGGTGTGCCTTGCATACGCAGGTAGCTTAGAGTGTGTGCGTCTGATTGTGTTTGTATGTACATATAATCAAAGTAAAGGGTCTCCTACGGTCGGTTACGTCCGACTGTAGCCTCCGTCCCACTGACCTGCCCCGTCCCTATATTTTCTGCATAATTTTGCAATACAATTCAATTACGATTCAATTCTTACGATTTTAAAATAAAAAATTTGTTCCCAAAAATTTTCTATCTCTTAAAATTTCGCAAAAAATTCTAAAAATTTTGATCTTTGATTTGTCACTCACATTTTATTTTCGCATTTAAATGATAAAGAAAAATCAATCCGCTTGAAAGTCGGTTAAGTTTTGGTAAAGCTATGCGCATTCAAAGTTTAAAAAAATTGGCTTTTGTCGTTTAAGGAGTAATAATACCCCTATGCCCATAAATTCTTATTTTTCGACTGTGGCAAGTTCGAAATTAGCCAACAATTGTGCATCTGTCTGTACATTGTCTGTCGATCTGTCTGTCTGTCCGTCTAACTATCCAACGATATACGAATTGAGATTCTTGGCAGCTTTCAGCATTGCTTTTAACTAACCACCGAAAGAAATGGTCAGCAAGTCCTACTTTTTTTGAGACAAAATAAAAGCGCACAAACAAGCTGAGCTGAGAGTTTTTTTCTGAGTGTATGCGGGGGCTATGGGGAGCATTTCCAATGCAAGATGACAGCTCATTCGTCAAATCACACAAAGAAAAATTTGAACTCTTCATCAGCTTTTTGGGTCGTCGTCGTCGTCATCGTCGTTGCTGTTGTTCTTGCTCTTCTTGTTGTTCTTCTGCTTCGTCTTCTTTATCATCTGCTGCTCATCTCCGCATCTTCTTTTCCCCTCTCTGCGCCATCTTGCTTTTGTCTATGCAGCAAGCGCCATTTTGCCACTGGCGAGTTGATGTTGACGTTTCAATATTGATGCAATGTGCTCCCTCTGCAGCCTCTCTCTCCCTCTCTTCCTCTCCATCTCTCTCTCTTTCTTTTGCTCTGTTGCTGTCTCTCTCTATGGATACTATATAGCATAACATATTTCAACGGGCATGTCCTGTTTTGCTCGCTGCTTGCCAATTCTTGACTGACATGAAAAATAACAAAACAACAAAGGCGGTCAGTGCCAAAAAGGATAACGCGAGTAAACAGCGCTGACCCCCTGACCCCTCCCCCTCTCCCACTCCCTTCGGTTGCAAGTTTTCCAGCTCCCCTCGCCGCCATCCCCCCCTCGGCTCCTGCGACAGCTCGGTCAACGGAAGCAGCGTAATCCATCGTCGAACGCCTGCCCTGGCCTGCATGTCCTTGGTGCATTCACATTCACACTCACACTCCCATTCACACCCACACTCACACTCACACTCATTCACCGCTGCTTGGCCAATTTTGTGCAGCTGTCGCTCAGCACTGGATGGATGATTGTAAGCTCCATTCCACAAATCTTACCAGATACAGCCAGCACATGCCCGTCAAACTTGATTGAGGAGGCAGCAGACAGCAGACACCGGACAGCAGAAAACAGACACCGGACAGTAGACAGCAGACACTGCTAACAGCGTACTAGCAGGCAAAACTAGCATAAATCAGACCCATGGCGTTTAAGTTTAGTCGGGTCTATCAAAAGGGGCTTACAATCTTACACAACTAGGACTGGAAATCTTCATTTGGGTATGTTTATTGTTTAGAGAGAATTTTTGGCAATAAGAAACTGTACTTAAAAATATACAATATTTATTCATTTTATTTTTTAGAGAATTTCTGGTGATAAATAGAATTAAAGGGGATATACGAGAAAGGATTTTATTATTAAATAAATTTAGTTGGGTCTATCAAAACAAGTCTTACAATTTTACACAACTAGAACTGGAAATCTTCATTTCATGAAAATGATATTTATAAATTCATTTTATGATTCATTTCATATAATTAAGTTGAGTATTTAGGAGAAATGTTTGTATAATATTTCATAGTTCTTTAACTATTTGACCTATAAATTAATTCTGCTATTTCCTGCTCTCTTTTATCGCTCATACTACGATTTCCTTTGAAGAAAAACACTTAACTGCTTATGTGCAGTTCAACAATTAATTTATGCTCATTTTGTGGGTCCAACAAGTTTCGTAACTGACAATTTACATCCGGCTCAAAACTCAGCCGAAACTACAATACATAAGAGTTACCTACCCAAAAAATGGCATCCAACTTCAAGGAGGTGAACACCAAACGCCTACATCGATGGCAAAGGGCAAGGTCTATGTTTGAATCTACACTGAGAAAAATTTCAAGGAATAAAAAAAGTCGAAAGTCAAAAGTTCAATGAGTTGGAAAAATTTCCTTGAAAATTAATATATTATTTTTAATGAACTTTTGGGATTAAAATTAATATAATATTTTTAATGAACTTTTGTTAGTTACGACGCGTTGTTAATTTTATCAATTTTTTTTATTTATTTTTATTTATTTAATTTTTTTAAATAAAGAAGAGTGGGTAGAGAAAATTGTAGTACATATTGCAATTAAGAATTTATATTAAATTAATAAATTAAATTAAGCATAAATGAGAAGAAAATATAATTAACAATTTTAACAAATATAAATTTTCGATTAATTTAAGCTGAATTAATTTACAATTTTATTGCAATTTATAATTTTATAATTTTTGAATTTTTGAGATTTATTTGGAAACACAAATTGTGCTTTATTTTTCTTAGTGTATGCTGGGGTCTATGGCAAATGCCATTCATCGAAGCGTGGCTGGGCCCATCACTTGGCTCGTTTGCTCATCGTCAAGACAAATGGAGAATAAATAAATTACTTTCGGCCTTTTTGCAATTCCAAAATGTCAGACTGCATAGATTCTGGCCAGAGTCAGAGCCAGAGTCAGAGCCAGAGCAGGCAAGGTTAGGCCAAGTCAAGCCAACAGTTGGTCGGTTTTGTCCACTTGCAGTTGATTTTCTTGTGGCCTTGTTGAATGTATCTGTTGTTGTTGTTGTTGCATTTGTTGTAGTTGTTGTTGTTGTTGCTGTTGCAAGCAACGCCTGCTCTCTGCTAAAGTTTTAAAACGTCAATCAATTGTCCCAAACTTGTCGGAGTTGTCTGACATGTTTTAAATTAACTGACGAAGACGAACCAACCTACACAATTTATGGCCCCTGCTCAAGATGGCGCTGCTCCCCCTGCCCCCTTTCCCCTCCCTCTGCTCGCTATTCATATGGTCAGTTATCCAATACATACACACGTGTGTCACATACATATCCAGCCAGCAAAATGGCCTTTACTTGACATATATCACATTTACTATTGTCATTCCAATTTGGAATATCGCACAAGCCTTCCGAGCTTTACTTAAGAAACTAGACTAGTTAAGTTTGCAGTTGTAACTGATTTGGAAGTTAATCGAAGACTAAAATTAACAGGGAATTTACTCTTCTTAAGTACTATAATTTTCCTGTAACCACAGCTCGCGCTACGCGTCAAAACGCATATTTATCTTATCTTATTCTACTTTTTAATTTTTTTTAAATTGAATTATATTTTGTGATTTGTGCATCAATTAAAAAGTTGTATATTTATTTAAAATAAACAAAAATAATGGAATAAAAACCAGAATGGGCGGAGCAGATCAGTCGGACGGGCCCGACTGTCTTATACCCTGTGCCCTATATTTTTTATAAAAAAATAAAACTGTCTTACGCAGCGTAGCAGCAATGCTTTCTCTGCTACGTTTCCTATATGTGCCGCTTAATTGGCCGCGCTGCTAGTGAGCGAGCGTGCAATGCCTGCAATATTGTTTCGCCTATAACTCCTGTGTTTATTGATCGATTTCAATGCGCTTCTCAGGAAAGTTTAATATAATAGAAGAGAGTATATATACCAAATAATAACGTTCTACCTTCAATATTACGCTTGTTATTCAGTTTTTATGAATTAGGGCGTAAAAGGGGCGTGGCATCCAAAATTTGAAAAAAACCCTATCTGCGCCTAATATAGACCTACAAATAACTGAAAACAGAATTTATATAACTCGATCTGTGTCTCTTAAATTGGCGAATGAATTCTTTTTATGCTCGTTGTGGGCGGAAGGGGAGTGGCATCCAAGATTTGAAGTAAACTTGATCTGCGTATTGTAAACACCTTTTAGAAATGACCAAAACGGCTTTTCTAGCTATTATAGTTGCTGAGATCGACGCGTTCAAACAGACGGACAGACGCACAGACGGACAGACGGACAGACGGACAGACAGACGGACATGGCTATATCGACTCAGCTCGTCATCCTGATCAAGAATATATATACTTTGTGGGGTCTGCCACGCCTCCTTCTGGCTGTTACATACATTCGCACAAAGTTATTAACCCTGTTTTTCCCATTTTTCAAATGGGCACAGGGTATAAAAATAGAGAAAGAAATATTACTCCTAACACTCTCAGCCTTTCTCAATCTACATTTCTGTTATGCATATTAATATATCTATCGCCCAAGCCTACATAAATATCCCTTCCATCAAAAGGAGAAAATGCATGTATATAGAGAGGGAGATGTTCTGCCCTAAACAGCGACAGGATGTGTTTTTGCATATCAAATAATTTGTGGGTCTTTGTGTGTGTTTAGCCCAGCTGCAGAACAGTGCAAATATAAATTATAATATAATAATAATTACTGTCAAACAATAGAAAATTAATTGCGAAACAATCAACGTTTCATTAAAACAAAATGGATTTGACATAATTCAAATGCAGAAGTGCATAAGTGTCGTCTCTACCTGCCCCCTTCTCATTCCATACTGCCGATTCGGATATGGATTTGGATACGTATTCGACCCCCGCATGATTGTTATGTTGAATCATTCATTTGGAAAATATTTAATTAATTTTTGCCAATAATGTTGGCCAGCGAAAAAAGAAAATGTGTATATCAAAAATAAACAAACAAACACACACACTCAATCCATACACCCAGAGAGCGAGAGGAGACATAACCGCAATTACGGTATGCCGAATGCCCGACCCCAGAGTGTATTTTGCCTGACTTTTAGCCACGTGATATACATATTAATTCCAGCATAATGATCCAGTCAAAGTTTTGGCTCGTTTCAGTTCGCAGACACCGACTCGTTTAATAAACCAATTCGCTTTAGTCGCTGCAAATTAACTACTAACCGAAAAAGCTTTAACTTGGGAGAGTTCAATTATTTCTTCTAATTTAGTAAGTTGGCGAATATTTACGCCAAACTTATTTGAGTCGTTTTAGTAAAGGTTCTCTCGTTACTCGTTACATATTGCACTCGTTGATAATTTAATACTCGTAATTTGTTGGGAATTAAATTCCTTGTTGCTTTATTGATTGGTCGTTATCTTGGATACTCATTATTTGATTGATACTCGTTATTCGATTGTTACTCGTTATAAAATATTCCTACTCGTTTCATTTACTCGTTGCTATACTCGTTACATTTCTTGCTTAAACAAAATTTATAGAATTTTGTTCTGGCAACTTGATGCGATTTGAACAAATAACAGCTCACCACAAAAAACCAAGAATCCTTTTAGCTACTCGCTGCTCACTTGTTCTCGTTAAATATCTCTAGTTGCTGTTTCTTCAGTATGTCCATCAAAATAAGCAGAATACGGACTGCAACTGCACATTATTTAGTAACTGAATGCGGCTTGGAGCCGGAGGAAAGCTGAAGGACAGCATCAAACGGACTTCTGACGGATGAACACTGAGATGGACGTTATAGAACGAACGAGAAGCATATAGATAGAGAGGGAGATAGGGAGAGAAGGAGAAATGCCATTGCAGTTCTCTGTATTATCCCGCTGAGCTGTGTAAATGACTGCAAAATGTGAAAATAATAATGGACTAAACACTAAAATTTACAACTAAAGGCAGAGACGCTGGCCAGAGACAGCGAATGCTGTAGTAAAAGGACATTCCTTGTAACAGTAAGGATTATTTGTGAGCAGTAGTAGGTGAAGGAGAAGGAGAAGGAGGAGGAGAAGGAGAAAGATGGTCAACCGGGCGAACCGACTGCAGCAATTAGATGGCCAGTTGAATAGACATTTTGGACAGCTGAACGTTTGTGCCAGATGGACAGTTGAAGGAATGAATGGACGGTTAGATGTGGGATAGAAAACAGGATGGCTGGGATGACTGGGATGGATGGGTTAATAGGTAGACACAAGTAATTGCAGGAGAGAGACAGAGAACAAAAAGTAGAGAACAGGGAACCGAGAACAGTTGGAATTGCCTGAAAGTTGCACTTTGATTGACAACAGACCCAGAAAGCAAAATAAGATAAAATGCGAGCACACTGAATTTTCCAGCGATGTAAAATCAATCGAACTGGAGAAAGTTCATTTTTACTTGCCGGTAAAAATCTGAAAAATTGATAAACGAGTATTATTTTTATTTCGATTTGTATTTGTATTTCTGTTTAATTGACAAGCAAGCCAAGTGCACGAAAACTCTCTCACTAAATGAAAAATACATTGCGAACAATTATTTTATTGTTAACAGATAAGGCGAAGCTCTGCTAGAATATAGTACATATATCGTACACGTATAAACCCTTCCAATTAAATGCATTTGCATGCCTGTCACTGTCATCAGTTCCAGCTGAAAAATGAAAAACAAAACAAAACACAGAGACGCACTCAAATAAAACTTAAAATGTCAACTAAAAACAAAAAACTACAGAAGAAAGCAGCAGCATATAGGCTACACTGACCAAATTTTCCATTTTGAGATTAATTTTGAGAGGAATTCTAATCAAGAATGTATAATCTGATGAAAAGTATACCAGATTTTTTTAAAATAATATTGAATATATAGAATTAAAATAAGATCGAATATATAGAATTCAATATTATGTTACATAAGACTTGTTGATATATAAAATTATTTTGAAATTGATTCCTTTGATTTAATTTAAATTTTTTCCACATTAAATTTTATTGAATGTTACTCTTAATTTAAGAATGGAGTTTAATGTTTTGCTTAATTTTATTTTGCAATTAAATTTCCTTGGGAATCTTTTATATAAAATTATTTTAAATGTGAATTCAACAAAATTTTAAAATTGATTCTATTGATTTAATTTATCTTTTTCTCAATAATTTATTTTATTGAATTTTACATTTAATTTAATGATGGAATTTAATGTTTTGCTCAAATTTAATTTGTAGTCTTATTTTCTTTTTAATCCTTTATTTAATTTTCTTTTGTTGATTGGTCTAAGTCTGCATTATAATAAAAAAATGTCGAAGAAAATTAAAATTTAAATTAAAACTATTAAACATAATTATTTCATTTTGAAGTTTGCCTAAACTTGAATTTATAATTTGTACAGAATATTAAGTAGCAGAATATCAAGTTGTAAATATACAGCTTTTAAGACGAATTTGTGGATTGTTTCTCTCTGTGCATGGCTCTTGCTGCATATGCTCACTTGAGACTCTCACAAATGAAATAAAATATTTTATTGTGGATGACAAACGAGAGAAAAAAGAGGGACAACTTTTGTAGAGTTGTCAACTGCCTTGCTCATTTCATAGCATACGGAAAGTCCCATTGATGAGCAGTTTCCACTCTGAGGTTAGGAGCAAATGAAAATTCCAGCTCATCATTTGCCTGTCTTTGCCTCAGATGAGCTGAAATCAGGAGAAGAAAGCCAAAGGCGGATAGGAGGGATAGGGAATGGGGGATGGGGGATGGGGGATTTGTTATTGGCAGTTTTGTTGCTAAAAATCTGAAAATACTTTTGACATACAAGTATGTACGTGTTTGTTTAGTTAGCAGTATCTGTGTGCATTGCCATCTTAGAGTTTGACTATTCGAATACTGAAAACTGAAAACTGAACATTGTCGGCTGTCTTGCCGACTGTCACTCAGTCTCACTCTCACTCTAAGACTGCGCCTCGCCCCATCTCCCCATCTCCCTCTCTATCCCTATCCCTATTCCTATCCCTATCTGTAGTTGTCTCGGTTCCAACTCTTTCTGCAAATGTTCATTTGTGCAAGTGTCTCTTCGGCTCAGTCACAAGTCCGATTGTAAAATGTCAGTGGCCTTTTAGACAATGCACAGCAACACACAGAAATTTTCAAAATAAATGTTTATCATGTAATATAAGCCATGTGTGGGAGGGGATTGAGGGCGAGGGCGATGGCGAGGGGGAGACGTGTGTTGTTCCATTAAATGGATTGTTCTTATTTTAGTTAAAATCAAGCAGAAAGTCACTTGGCATAGCTGATGACCCTTTGGCTTTGAAGGCTTAGATAGCTAGATTGAGAAATCGAAAACTGCAAACAAAACTCAAATCAAAAATGTAAAAAAAATGTAAAACAAACGCAAGGAAAAATTGGGAATACTATACTAAAAATTATGGTATATTATAAACTTACAAAAATTAATAGATATAGGGAAGGCGAAGATACCAATAAAATCAGTTCTATAATGTCAAAATGTTGAAAAAGGGGAAAAGATAAAAAAAAGATGCTAAAAACCGAGAGAAGTTGCAGAAAAGTATGCTATATAATTCTCTGTTAATTAAGAAGATTTCAAAAAGGCTTTTTAATAATTTAGAAGCCAGGGAATTTGAAGAAAATATTTGCATATGTAGAAAATTCTATTAAATAAAAAAAACTGAAATAAAACTAGTAATTTCGGTGAGGATGGGCCTTACAGAAGGCTACAGTCGGAAGTAATCGACAGTCGAGCAAAGCTGCAAAAAAGTATACTATAAATAATTCTCTCTTAATATTTGAAGGAAAGTTCCCGTTTTTCTTATGGAGGGAGGTTGTCTAGAGAAAATTTGAATTGAAATTAAATACATTATGAAAATTCTATGATTGCAAATTAAATTAAATAAATAATAATAAAACAGAATATAAACTTGTATAAATTAAAATTCTGCAATTCTTAATATACTCGTAGTAACGTATCAGAATTTAAACTTGACATAACTCACTTTTTGCCTCGGAAAACCCACATTCCTGACTTTCCTTAACTTTCCTTCAACTACAACAATTTGCGAATGACTCATTAAGCCATAAATGTGAACGAATTCATGAAGGATTTGTGACACCCGCTGCCAGCTGTAGACAGTCGGAAAACCACGATTAAGGCGCCTGACAGCAAACAGAGGGCGGAGGGAGGAGTGGGAGTTGGGCCACTGTCCGCGTCCGTGTGGCGCCACCTATACGGGTGCAAGGTCTCATCGTTGGTCAGTTTGCAAATGACATTGACATGCCGTGTGATTTTGATGTGCAAAGTATGCGCGCACTGACCGCCAGGGGGCGCCACGCTGCACGCCATTCAAGTTCTTGAGCCCAGACAGCACGTCAGTTATGTGTTTTTTGTCCGAGTTGTTTGAGTTTTTCGAGTTTTTTGAGTTTTTCTCGCTTTTGCAGCAGACGCGTGTATGACATTTTTCACTTAAGCTGACAGTTATGTACAATGCGCAGAAAAAAAAAACACTGCAATGACCCCACTGTGCCCCACTGTGCTCCACAGTGCCTGAGCACTCGCTCAGCTGTCAGTCAAGGCTTGCCGTTTACCGTTATTAAAAAATTATAAACTCGCTGTGGAAAGTGGAAAATAAAATAAAATATCATACACAATATATAGAAAAAACCGTAAGAAAAATAAAGTTAAAAGTTTTGCAGGAGGGAGAAAGGAAGATGGAAGAAGGAAGAGGAAGCGAAGCTCCTGCGGCATGTTATGACGCTTGACACGTCACAAGTTTATAGTGGATTTTGACAGCTCGGACATACTTCGTTTCTCCCGCAACACATAAAAAAGTTGCTGCCACTGCCTGATGGACACTTTATGCTTCTTTCTATGTAACATATTCCACAGATCTAGCAGAGTTTAGCCAGCGCAGCTCTTGGGAACATTTCTCTACGTACACTTCACTCGAGCTGCTCCCTCAAAGCTTGTCAATTGAGTCGTCGAGCATTTTTATACAAAAATTCTCCATGTAGTTTAGAGCACAAACTTCACATCAAAACTGCCCTGCACCTGCCCGACCAGCCCTCCCCACCCACTCCTTTAATGTCCTGTATCCAAATAATGGGTAGAAAAGGGTAGGATAACTTTGTTTTGATCTCGGAAACTATGAGAGCTAGAGAGCTCAAATTTTGAATGTAAATAGATATTTACTATACAAAGATTAAGTTTATTTCAAAAATCCCATGCCTAGCTCTTTTTTCGCCTTAATCATTAAATAGCGCATAAAAAGCGTAATAATGATCATAGGCTGTTATTTGGCCCATATACTCTTTAAGATTATTTCAATCAATGCTGAAAAGCTGAATAAAATCGCTTAATAATCGTAAAACTTATTCATGAAACAATACGTTGACAAATAGAAATATGTTTTCAAGATCTATATATCTATCTATCTATTTATACATTATCCGACATTCAGATTTACTTCTTAGTTCAAAATCAAAAATCAAAAATCAAAAAATTAAATTGATTTTATCTGAAATTAAGTAGGTATTAAAATAAGTATTAAGTATTAAAATTAAAATTATTTTGTTCTATGGTCATACAAGTTATTGAAGAAACAACAGAGGAATCAAAAATAAGATGTCGAAAAGCAGTCTAAAGGGTATACAACTGTCGGTTACGTCCGACTATTGCACTTTGGACTCGCTTACCTTGTTTTCGTTCACTTTTGGCCATTGGCCGCAACACTTTTTGGCCCTTTTCGTGCTGATGATGATTTTGTGGTCAGTGCTGTTAATCCTGGGAGACGTGTGTCGAACATGAATTTCATTCTCAGCGCATATAAATAATAATTCCTGCCACATGGGTGTAGCTAAGTGTCCTGGTGTGTGTGTTCTGTGTGTGTGTGTGCTCTGGATATATTGCCGCAGACAGCTTGTCGATCTTTATAATGTTGTAATTGAAAACTTTTTGCCCCCTCAACAGCAAAAAAAAGCAAGCAAATATTTCTTTTAAAATTTATATATATATATGGTATATTTTTAAAGCGAACTTCTGACATGTCAAGCTGCCTGAAAGCTGTCCACTCGTTGACCTGTAACAAGTGGACAGGCCTTCAAGTGCCGTACGGCAGGTTTGTCATAAAGTTTTCTCTTAAAATTCCTTACTTGTCCAAGAAAAACAGACAGAAATGCCTTGGGTTTATATTGAAGAAATGTCTTAGACAAATAGACATAAGTCCATTATATTTAAAAAATAAAATAATACAATTAAAATATAAAAACAAATTAAATAAAAATAATTCAAAAAGTTAATAAAAATAAAATAATTATATTTATGTGATTAAATAATAATAAAAAAAGATCTAATGAAAAAGTTAAAAACAATACAATTAAAAACAAAAATTATTTATATAATATATATATATTCTTTTATCTGTATAATTATGTTAAAAAAAAGTTAAAATTCAATTAAAGTCTATCTACATTTTTAACTGGGTTTCTCTACAGCTCAAAAGCTTAATTTAAAATCTAGTTTTAAACTTCATTGAGCTCTTAAGTTTTTCGCATTTAGTCGAGCAGCCTGAAGACATTATTAAGCGTATTTTTTTCAGTTTTTCCTTTATTTTTCTGCTGTTAATTTTTCTTTTTTTCCAGTGTAGCATGAAAATCATCAACATCAAAGTGTTAAGAGCGCCAAAGCATTCAAATAGTATGCCAGACTCGCAGCTGTCGGGGGCCTTGGGGCAAATGCTGTGACGTTTCTCGCTGCTCTCCGACTCCGACTCCGGATCCGGAACCGACTACGGCTCTGAGTACGGCCGTGGTCAAGCGCCCGTGCCCCTTGTGGTTTGTCGCCTCGTCTTTGTGTGCTAAATAATGATGGAAACTTAAACGGCGTCGCTGCCCGAATGAAGTGAGGGCAAAAAGCAAACTGACAGCGAACTGAGCGCACAAAACTTTAAGCGAATGTCCTGCATATCTTCATTGTTTTTTTATTTTTTTACTTTTGATTGTCCTCGGAGAATATGTGCTAGTTGAGAATTAAACTTGTGGCAGCAGCGCAAGAAAAAACACAGAGTACAAAATATATATATTCTATATAGCGAAATAAAAACATGACAAAAATAAAGAGAACTTTAATAGTAGTTCTCAAGTTTTTTGACGTTCTCTGCTCGTTGAGGCTGTCAATTTGCTGCCTTTCCCAGTTGCCTCATGTGTGAGCGATTACACTCAGAAAAAAATAATAGATTTAACTACGATTATGCGTGAATTTGTAACATTTTGTTACAGAATAATTTATGTTTCTCTTATATATAAATTATTGAAATATTAAAATAATTTAATATATAATTCAAATCTCTCAGAAAACATATATTTCTCTTAAATAAAATTCTAGGAATAAAATTCAAATTTGGAACTGAAGAACAGTGGATTTGAGTAGAGCTCGAAAACCTTAGATGGCAAATATTGTCCGTAAAATCTACATTTTTCGACCAAATGCTCTCATGTTCAATTTTTTCTGCATCATTTTGCAATACAATTCGTTTACGCATCAATTGCTAATATTTAAATATATAAAATTTGTTCCGAAAATTAATCATTTTTTAAGGGGAAGAACCCCTTAAAATTTTCTTAAAAATTTCAAATTTTGTTTTTTTGATTTAACATTTAGAAATGACTTTCGCATTCAAATGATTAAGAAAAATCCATAAAGTTTGCATATCGCTTGAGTTTTGATAAAGTTATGCGCATTCAAAGTTTAACAAAAATGACATTTTCCGTTCAATGAGTGATAATACCCCATGATATCAATATTCGCCCAAAAACTCTATATTTCTCAAGCTTTCAGTGTCATCTCTTGTATTTTAAATTGTTCTAAATTAAGGTGAAGCAGAAACCTATGGAATTTTCAACTCATGTTAGTTTTGAAACAAATTTGCCTTGAATGAAGTGAAAATTTACCGATTTTTTCTGATCGTGACTCACGCTCTCAGTGTCATCTCTATGCTTGTTTTGTCTTCAATCAACCCGTTGCTTGGCCTCTGCACGTGCCAACGCATTGTCCAGCGTCCCAATGTCCATCTCTGCCCCTCACTCCTCCCCTGCCTCTTCCCCTGCCTCTGCCCCTGCCTCTTCCTCAGTCTCTGCCTCAGTCGCCGTCGCTGTCGCTGCCTCTGCTGCTGCTGTTGCTTGTCCAATGTCCTTATTAAAGTCCTGATGGTCCTGCCTCAACTTGTGCTCGTCGTGGCGACTGTTGTTGTTGCAACTGTTGCAGTTGCTGCTGTTGTTGTTGGCCATGTCACTCCTGCTGTTGATGCTGCTGCCGACGTACTTGCTGCTGCTGCTGCTGCTGCTGCCCACTTATCATCCCCGGTGACACTTTATAATTTCTTTACTTTTAGTGATGTCACTATTTATTTCATTTTTCCATCAAAACTTTTAAGTTTTACAATAAATTTTCAGAGGAAATACAAATAGAGTGTCCACTACACACACACACACACACACACACACACACACACACGCAAGAGGTTGCCGGACACTTTGAAAGCAATGCAACCGCTGCTGTGGCTGAGAGAGACAGAGAGAGACAGAGAGAGAGAGGGAGATTGCCAGTAGAAAGAGACGCAGATAGCTGAGGGAGATCCTGGGCAATGGACTTTCATTTTGTAAGTGACGTCCATGTCACTGTCACTGCTGCCTCTCATGCTTTTGTCTCTCTCTCTCTCTCTCTCTCTCTCTCTCTCTCTCTCTCTCTCTCCTTCTTTTCACTTAATGTTTTGCTGCTTTCTTTATTGTTATTTTCATTCTGCAACAACTTGACGTGCAGTAATTCAGCACAGCAAAGTTTTTATAGTTTTTTATAGCTATTATTATAGTTTAATATTATATTGATGATGTGGGAGATTATGCAAGCAACTACTACATATGGCCTAGAGTCAAAATTTCAGGCTAGAAGTATTTATTTGAATTTATCAGAAAACCTAACCTCATTTAACTTGAACTTGTTTTGCTCAAAAATTCGTTGTATTTTTTAAAACATAAATAAAAAACTAGTTTATCAGCTAAATTTTACTTAAATATTATAATATAATATAATATTATAATTCAGAAAAGGAATATAATTAAGCTTTATAATTTTCAATAAAATGGAATTAATTGCTTAAAAAAATGTGTTGGGTAAAAAATTTAAATATTTTTTATAATATTATTTTTATTTTATTTTATTTTATAATATTTTATACATAGTATTTTAAAGTTAACTAAAATATTTAGAAGTGAAACGACTAACAAACTGTTAATGTGTAAAAACGATAGCTGTTTTGTTGATAAATTAAATTTTTAATATTTAAGATATTAATTAAATATTTTAGTTTTTTAAGGTTTTGTTTAAATATATTTTTGTATATTTTGTTTAATTTTATTTTTGAGAGCTAATAAACCAATTGAGCTGCTCCTCTAGTTGGATCAGCTGTGGGTTGGACTGTTTACTGGCAGCTGGCACTTTGTGCCCCAGCTCATTATAACACTAATACTAATATGCAAAATGCAACCGATAGAGGGAGGAATAGGAAAAGGTTTCGGGAGAGCAGGAGAAGAGACTGAAGCCATGTGCATATAAAACTTTTAAAGAACTCACATTATGTGGCACTGAAACCAACAAAAAAAGAGAAGGGCAGAGAGAAAGAAAGCATTTTGCCTGATGTCTGCTCAGCCTAGACAGGATGATGCTCCCGTTCCTGTTAACTCTATTCTTACTCTGTTTTTAATACCCTGTAAAAAGTGTAAAAAAGGGTAGCATTTGCTTCGACATCGGAAACTAGAGCAGCTAGACAGTAAAAATTTTAAGTGTAGATAATTGATTCTTAAACGCACAACAAGTTAATTTTAAATGCCGGATGTACCGCCTCCCTACAAACTAATCGATAAAAATCGCATAAAAACGGCTGTATTGAAAATAGAAAATTGTAATTGAGAATTTCTGATCTTTATCGTTATATTTATCTATACTGAAAAGCTCAACGGAATCGCTTTATAAACACATAAGTTATTAAGGATAGAAGTTAGAAGATTTTGATAAGTAGAATGCTGCGTATTCAGCTGTCGGTTGCATCCGACTGCAGCGTTTTGGACTCGTTACTGCCGCTGTTGTTGCTTCGTGTCCACATGACTTTGTTTGAAGTAACTTTTGCCTGGCATCAAGTAAACAATTTACGACATCGCTGATGACGACGTCGACGTCGACGTCGCCTGCTGATGCCCAGTGGCCATAGGGCAAGGGGTGAACTAGAGAGAGGGCTGAAGAGAGGGAGGGGGGAGTCTTTTGAGCTCAGCTGTGCGTTCAGTGTCCGCTGCACTTAACGCCTCGACTGCTGCCTGGCAAAACACTTTCCACTTTTCCACTTTCCACGCGGCTGGAAAACTATTTGAAAATCCTTGCGGCGCTTTGTGCAACAACGTATACGTTTCAACGCTCTTCCGCTCTGCACCCCCTCTCACCCCCCCTTCTTCTACCCACACCCTCTGGTTTCTCCTCCCTTTGGTAAGCATAAAAGTCAAATGCAGTTGCCTCGCAGCTCCACTGTCCCCACTGAGGGAATCATTTTTCAACACTTCATGCATTGCCGACATAATGAAGTGGACGCTAGTCTTATACTCCGTCCGTCCATCCGTCCATCTGTCTATCTCTTCATCTCGCTACACTTAGAAAAATTTAACAAGAGTCTTTACTCCAAATAAAGCTCTTCAATTAATCTGGCTTGGATCGGAAATCGGAAGCAAAAATCAACAAAGAATATTCAATAAATACACTTAAAAGAAAATGTATTTTATGAGGGATAAATTATATATATATAAAATATAATCTTAAAATTAAAAAAAATAAAAAATATTCACACTAAAGCAGAGCTTAATTACAAATATATTAATAAGTAATAACTTTTATTATAACTTATGCGACTTCAAAATGTCCTTAAAAAAATAAGAATTTTAATAACTTTTTTAGATGAAATAATTAATTTCTGTGTTAAGAATTTTCTCCCCCAGTAAACTTTACACAACATACATTTTTATTTCAATTAAGAAAACTGTGGAATTTTCTCTCAGTGTGGCTGCATTTAGCCATAATATCCCTTTACGCGCATTTGTTTTTCTCCGTTCATCTGCTCCCATTGCCCGCCCGCTTTTTGTCGCTCTCTGTCGACTTTTATTATTTCACTTGGCGTTTGCTTTTCACTCGCCTTCCTCTGCTGCATTTTTATACATTTTTATATTTCAACGATAGATCATTGTGGTCTGATGTCGACAGTTGGCAGTTGGGCCATGTCTTCCTCATTTGTCCTGGCCTTAATGAAGAGTCGAATGTCTCGAGTTCTAACCTCTTTCGGAGGGGAAGCAGGAGGAAGTCCAAGTGGCAGGCAAAGTTTTCTTTTATTTGGCGCCTGGCACAATTTTTACATCTGTTTGGTATTTATTTAGGTTAATCCTTTTGCTGTGGCCTTTCTTTTCTGCTCCGTAATCCCCTGGGTTGTCGCTCCTCTTTTTCGTCGGCGTCTTTGTGGATTTACCATGAGCTCACTCAAAGGCTGTTATTGAAATTAAAATAATTCACATAAAGCATATTATTTTACAGTGAATTCTACCAGTATTTGCTCGATTCTCTGATAAACAAGCAGATAACTTGCATAATATATAACATAATACCCAACAGCATAAAGCTGAACATTTTGCATTACCAATGCTGATATAGTAATGCATTACAATGGCTGCTTTTTGTTAGAGATATTGTAATAGAAACCGAGAAAACCTTTGCTCATACCGCACACATTCTGCATTACAATATATGCAATTGTAATGAATATCTAAGGAAAACGCGACTCTTGATTACATTTCATATTACAAGTAATGCAGTTAGTCAGAAAGTAATCGAGAATTTCCAGCATTTCTTCATGGTCTAATCACTCATCAAATATGCACTGCATTTTTTGGGTAGGTCTGAAGAATGCCCCTAGCTGGAGAGTCTTAGACCAACAGATGTTGGCTATAAGTGCACGTCGAGTCGCAACGCTAGGTGGCGCCACTCGGCAGTTAACTGGCGGTGAAGGCGCAGTGAAATACGAAATAAATTGCAACATGAATGCAGTTACAGATCCATTGCCGAAGATTGAAGACAGCATGCAGCGGAGACAGAGAGAAAGCCAGAGGGGGCGCCAGGGGGCAGGTAACGTGTCGCAAATTATGAGTGCCCCACTCGGAGGCAACACACACACAGATACACATGATTCTCAGGCCTTCTCGCTCTCTCGTTTATCGCCCATTCGCGCATAGTTGGCAACACTTAATAATTGAAAAGGAAGCAACGATCCGCCAGTTCGCATCGTTGCTTCCAGGCCGCGATGCTCGCACTCCCCTGCTCTCCTCATACACGCTACACAGAGAGAAATACTTTTTTTTTTTTTTTTTTTGTGAAAATATAAAAATTTTTATTATACTATATTTTATGGTATACTATTACTGTTATGTGTAGTAATTTGCACCATAGTGATGTGTAATATTTCAATTTATATATACAATTGTATATATTTACTCCTAAAGAATAGGGTTAGAGAGAAATACTGAGTTGAAATATGTGAACAAAATTCAAAAATTTTCAAAATTAAAAAGAAATAAATATCTCAAAATAAGAAAGAAATTTTAATTAAGTAGTAAAAAAAATTAAGAAGAAGCATTGCTACTAAGCTTTGTATGTATTTTTTTTTTTATATTTGTATACCTCGAACTAATTAAAAATGTGTGAAAACAGGCTTAATAACTTGGGGAGAATGTTTTTTAATTGAATACTCTGGGGGATAGCGCGTAGCGCGAGCTGTATGTGAATTCAGGGTGTTATAATAACAGTCAGACTTGTCAAGCGTGGAGCGTGATAATTTTTCAATTGTTGCCTGCTCAACTTTGGATCATTTTCATTGTGAGTTAATTCTGGAATGCGTATTTCTAGATATTTTCTCTCAGTGCACGCGCGCAGTTTGTCTAGTCGACGCCGGCAGTCGCGCCTGTCCCGGCGCTGTCCAAATGTTTGTCGATAAATTTACGGATGTGCGAGTGTCTTGTGCACATCGAGAGTCGATGCGATGCGATGCGATTCCAGTCGAGTCGAGTCGAGTCGTCGCCTGCGCTTGGCGGATGCCATCACTCGCAGTTGCCCCTCCGCATCGGTGTCTATATATGCGAAATTTGAATTTGAATTTGAGAGAGAAGGGGAAGGGAGAGGGGAGAGGGGGACGGGCTGCTCGGCAATCTGTGGCGCGTAAAAGTTATTGACAATGGGATGTATCTGTCGGTTTGTGTCATTAATGGCGAATGCTTTATGATCGCATTGCTGCGCAATTTTCAACACATTTTGCGCTCATTTCGACCGTCCGTCCGTCCGTCTGTCCTTCCGTCCGTCCTTCCGTCGGTCTGTCCGTGATTTTCATGTTTATTGAAGTGTAGATATTTTTATCTATTTTAGAGGCGCAAGTGTTTATTTCGACTGATTACGTGCTCTCGCTCTCGGCCAAATGTGACTCGCACTCAATGCAATTCGCATGCACCGAATTTATTACCAACAATAATATGCTAGGGAAATATTTATTCAGGCCTCTGCCGCGTTTCTTTTGAACAACCGATCAAAATTATGCGCATATCTTCTGTGTGTGTTGTTTCAGTTACCGATAACACACATAAATTCGCCATTGTAATGGAAGTGATTTGCTCAAAGTTATTGCCAGCGGTTGAAAGGAAAATGCATTTTCCAACAACTGCGAATTTGTTATACTTACGCCAAGGTTAAACTGCATCTATTATGATAATGCGAACAATGCCGATGATGGGCATCCGAATGAGACTGCAATCAAATAAAAATAAAAATAAAATTAGTCAAGGTAATAGATTTATAATTTGCTGCAAATTATTAGCAGTTCTACCAGGTATAGTTGACCGAAAAAAATTAAGTTTTCAGAAAATTATAGACAGCAAATTGCTGTATTTAAGCTAAGCATCAATGAAGTTTTCCTAAATATTAAAACAAAAATAAAAATAAAACTTTATTCAAAAAAGTTGTATATAAATATTTCTATAGCAAATTTCCTGATATCTTAGATTTTTACAGACCTTTAACTCATTACGTTTGAGCTCTAGGTAGATTACAAGTAAGCAAGTCAGTTAGTCAGGACAAACAATATCATATAACATACACATGTGAAAATCTTCAAAAAAATATGAAAAATTTATTAAAATATTCTATTTTAAAAATTCTTTTATAAATGTTTTTAATAATCGTCGAACAGGAATATTCTAAAATCGAGTTCTTTAAGAATGTATGTATAATTATATTTATTATTATTTATTTTAAAAAATAATTCAATACTTATCCAAATTTTTTCATATATTAAAATTTATAGCTTTCGCTCTACTTAATTTGATAATATCTTAAAATAAAAACCCGACTGATGGATAACAAATTGCAGCTGGCAAAGCTCTTCAGTCGGTTAAGAGAATGTCAGGACAATGCCAGGGATTCAGGGATAAAGAATGGGCATCCCAAACAGCAACAAGCCATGACACTTGGGATTGTTTTGCCTTTGGAGAGCGGAGAGTGGAGAGAAGAGAGTGGAGAGTGGCGAATGGAGAGAGAGAACGTGGTATGCAGAAATCTGAACGAGTTGGCAATAACTTTGGCGACTGATAAATGATGTTTGGGTTCATGGCGCGAAATCAGCCATAGAATTTCTCTATTTCGGTCAATCGAGCTGCTGCTGATGTGTTGTCAAGTAGAAAGAGAAAGATGAGGGAGGGAAAGAGGCTTACACTGAGCGGAAAATCAAGAATTTTCTTGCTTGCATCAAGAATTTCTACTGTCAAAAGTTGCAAAATTTCTTTATTAGAGCAAGTTCTAAAAATGCATATATTTGTTTATAAATTTTAAAGATTTTTTGAGCTACGATTCGTGTTTAATTTTTGCATGATATGATAAAAGAAATTCTGTATAATCTGGATAGTCAAATAAAAATGAACCATAAATTCATATCAATAAATTTAATTGAATTATTGGTATATGCCAAAAAGATAATCTGGAAAATCAAATTAAAACAAAACATGAAATCTATTTAGTAAATTAAATTTAATTATTTAACCCTTTCGACCCCAACGTTGCCTGTGAGCAACTTCACCATTTTAGCGATTAATGGCGTGTTTTCCTTTTGTTTAAATCAGCTCATTTTTAGTAATAACAGTACTTCTATGTATCCTTTCTCAAATTAAGCAAAAATGATCAAATTCGAAGATCATTTGGCGAAGTTATAGTGAAATGAATGAACGCGCATCGCTTATAATTTGATTTTGAAATTCAGTGGATGAGCCGAAATTAGTAATTTACTAATATAATATATTGACTAAATTGAAAAAATAAAATTAAGAGGACTTAAACTATTGTTAAACTAACCAGTGGCAAACTTCAAATAATATAATTTTGTTTAATAAGAAAGAAAATTATTTTTAAAGTTGTGAAGTTGCTTGTGGGCAACCTTGGGCCGTAGTGGTAATAAATGTACTCCCGTCCCCATACAAATAACACACTACCAAAATGTAACTTATTTTAAACATAGCTTGTTTGTTATACATCCGATTTTCATAATTTTGGTCTTAAATGATTAGTTCAATATCCCACATGTATCACAAGTATTATTTTTACCGTTATCTTTTTCCGTTTCCGATTTTTGCCTTATTAAATTCGAGAGAGCTCATTTTGGTTCAGCCACTTTCTTATTGAGGAAGCTGATTTCAATTTTCGAATTGTTTTCGCTTAAATATTGGTTACATTAGTTAAGTATATTATAAAATTAATAAATAATACCTCAATGGGTAGTGGACGGCGTTGCCAGGTTGCAAAAAAGAGTCTTATGTAGAATATAAGCAAATGCAAGGAAAAACGGCCTGAAATTGCTATTTTACTTAAATTTTTCAAGACTTGAGTATACAACTAATTAAATTTAGTAACAGAAACTAGTTTTAATTCATCTTAGAAAATAAAACGAAAGAGTTTCGCGGTAAAATTTCTTGTATTTTGGTGCAAAGCACCTGCTCATTGCAAAGATTTGTTTTGCCAGATCTCGGATTCTTCGGCTAACTTTTCTATTGACCAAAACTTTATTGGGGCTTATTCAGACAAGTATTCTGATTATATTGGAAACACATTTTTGTTAAAATTCCTGCGCAATCCTTCGGAACGAGTCAAAAGGATCAGCGTCGCTCATACGTGGAACTGGCCCATCAATTTTGGGATCATTTATTTTTGCTTTGGCTGTTGTTTTATTTTTTCAAATGAATAAATATTAGTGGCTGTTACTAAATAAAGTTAGTTGTATACAAAATTCTCAGGAAAGTTCATTATAACAGCCTTTTTAACAAAATTTTCCCTGTATTAGCTTATATTCTGCATAAGACTCTTTTTTGCAACCGGGCAACGCAGTCCACTACCCATTTTAGCATTATTTATTAATTTTATAATTTACTTAACTAATGTAACCAATATTTAAGCGAAAACAATTCGAAAATTGAAATCAGCTCCCTCAATAACAAAGTGGCTGAGCCAAAATGAGTTCTCTCGAACTTAAATTAGGCAAAAATCGGAAACGGAAAAAGATAACGGTAAAAATAATACATTTGATTCATGTGGAATATTAGACTAATCATTTAAGACCAAAATTATGAAACTCGGATGTATAACAAGGGAGTTATGACCGGAAAAGTACAAGCTTTAAGTATGCTATTTCTATGGCCATTGCTATACCACCATGGCCCAACGTTGCTCACAAGCAACTTTCGCTAGCGCCCATACCAATGGGCGTGGCAACTTAATTTTTTTTGCTAAAATCTTACAAAATTAAGACAATTAGATTGACATCAAAAAAAAAATTTTCACTCAACGGAGAAAAATGCGGGGTCGAAAGGGTTAAAATAAAGATAAACTTTGGATCAAAAGTATATTACAAAATGTGAAATCAATTCGTTTATTGCATTAATTAATTTGAATTTATTTACGATGCAATGCCGATTTCATCTTGAATGCAAAAACAGAACAAGATTCATTCGACTACTTTGTTTTGTAACGAATCACTAGCTGTTTTTCTCAGTGTACAGTCAGTTGAAATGAATGTGCGGGCATTCCAATAGCTGACAGTATTGTGTCCTCATTCGACGTCGTTTCGACAAGCAAAATATGTGGCCAAGATGTCAGAGCAACGGCTACAAAATCACAGCAGCAGCAGCAGCAGCAGCAGCAGCAGAAGACAAAATCGGAGGAATTGCGATATGTGGGCTCATGTTGCCTAATGTTCCCCCCCCCCCCCCCCTACACTATCCTTCCTTCCCCCTGCCCCTTCTTTGTTCCACTGTGCAATATTTTGCATGTTGTCGTGTTGGTTTTAGTCTCCGCTTCAGTTCATGATGTCCTCCAGCTTTGACAGCAAGACCGCTGTCCTCCCTGCCCCTCCCCTCCCCCCCCCTCTACACCCACTTAGCACTGTCTTATTGTTTGGCGTTTCTAGTTTGTGTTTCATTTGTTTGTTTTGTTTTTTGTTTTTTCCTTCTCTCAACTCTCTCGCTTTTTGCCCCGGCTACATTTGACAGCTCCTAAGATGAAGCGACAGTCCGCGCGCTGCGACAATCGCCGCACATTTGAATTTTATTGCCTTCTCGCCTGTCAATGCGACATTTCACACACAATAATACACACACACACACACTCATACACACACACACACACACACACACTCACAAGGACAAATCTCAGATTATGCTTAAATTTATAGAGTATTTAGAATTGGTAGCGTTTTAAAACATAACCCTTTATTCAAAAAATTTACTTTTCATTTTGTTTTACAGAAATATTTGTTTTGCATAATTATAAGTAATATTTTATTTTTATTTTGAATATTAAGATTTATTCTAATTATTTAATTTAATTTAAATTTTAATTTTGGGAGTATTTATATTCAATTTTAAATTTATAGAGTAAAAGGGTTCTCCGTCTGCTGACGCAACGCTCGAGATGGATGAACTCTCGTTAAACGAACTCTCGCTGGCCCAACTCTCGATGGCGCAACTCTCAATGGAGCAACTCTCGCTGCCCAACTCTTGGTAGATTAACTGGCCGAAATCGCGCTAGCCGAACTCTGATATAACTTTTACTGGCCGAACTATCGATAAAAGCACTCGCGTTGGAAAAACTCTCAATGGTCGAACTCTTATTGGACAAATTTGCATTACCATAATTCTCGCTGGCCGAACTCTCGCTGAGTAATTTTTGTATTTGAGCTCTAAAAAAAAGGTGTAATTTAAGCCATAAATAGTTACAATCCATTAAGCAATGAAAATATTATATCCCTCAAATGCCATATACTTTATAAAAAGAATATTATCTGCGCTGCCTGCAACTGGAAGCTGCCACATTTAGTGGCTGCATCGATTCTCCCACGCTCTGCTCAACAACTCTAATCGCAGCCAGGGAATCTGCAGACTGCCAAAGGCTTCTGGCAGTGCTTGTTGCAAGTTGCAAGTGGCAGGTTGCAGGTTGATGTTGCATGTTGCCACACACCCGCATTGCCAGCTGCCACTTGCAGCTCGCAGCGCAACAAATTGCAAGATCGCCATGTAGGTGTAACAACAACGCAGCAGAGTTGCCACTGAGCCCAAAAACAGAGGCAGAGAGATGGAGAGAAAGAGAGAGGGAGAGAGAGAGAGAGAGATGGCAACAGTTGTCGCTTGTTAACAAATTTGGTAAGCTGTCAGCGCACTTGAAAATGTGGGAGACAAAATCACAGCGAGACAACTTTATCGGCAGATATGCAGCGAGCAGAGTTGTAGCAGCCAAAAAATTCTTCGAAAAATGTTAATTAGAATTAGAATTTAATTCTCTGCTTTCTAAGAACTTTTTAATTGAGCGAAATGAACTCCATGATTGAATAGCCTCCACTTAAAAGGCAGACGTAAAATAAGCAGAACAAACTGCTGCGGGGGGAAGAGGGAAATGGAAAGGAAAAACCAGGGGTAAAGCTACTCTCTAAATATGTCCACAAAGCCAGTGTAAAAGGGAATAGAAAGGGGCAGAGGGGGGCGTGTTTAGGTCGCAGCAAAATGTCGCGTCATTCACATTGTCATTGTCATCATTGTTGGCTAGCCCTCTGGCTACCGTGGCGGTGGCAACCCTGGCCGTAACTCTGACTGTAGATTGCTCTCTGCCCATCAAAGTGTTGTCACTGTCAGTGCAAATGTCACAGACACATCAGGGATTAGCACAAGGCGCTGCTAGTTGGGAGATCCTGATGGAATTGAGGGAGTGTAGAGAGGGATGAGAGGGGAGAGAGGTTAAACGGAAGCAGGATTTAAGGGTTTATGCGCGGCCTGACAAAATAGCAGAAGGTAGTACCAACAAAAAGGCGTGGAGCACCTGCCCAACGCCCAACTCTCAATACACTACAATAAATTAAGTAAGTCCAAATTAAAATTTATAGAAAAAAAAAACGGCAAATTAAATTATAGAAAAAATTTCTTAATAAAATATAATATATAATTAAATATAAATATTTAATATAATTAAATATATATACATATGTATATAAGTTCGAATACAAATGAAAGGTTTTAAATAGTAAAACAAGAAATGATATCAAATTTTCTAATTTAATTAATTATTATAAAATAAGATCTAAAAATAATCAGAATTATTTATTTCAGCTTATTTATTACGTATATTATTTTCGATTAAACGTAATATTTAAATTAATTTGATTTTTGTAATTTTTGAAGGTGCTATAACGTTTATGATGAATTTTTTGGAGTAATATTTAATTAGTGCACTGTTCAAATATTTCTAGAAATTTTAAAAATAAAATAAAATTTATTCATGTTTATTTTAACTAATAAAATATTTTTAATAATAATATTTTTAATCCGAGGAAATGTTTTACATAAATATTACTGATTTTTTGCAGTGTACCATGCAATAATATGCGCTGCTGCTTTAGGCAAACAAAACGATGTCAACCGCAATAACAACAACGACAACAACAACAACAACACCAACAACAACGACAACAACAACAACGACAACAACAACAGTAATGAGGGCAAACATCAACAGCAGGCGACGCGTCTGAAAGTCAAAGGCTTCAGGGCCAAGGGGCGCGGTCGAAGTCGACGTCAGCGGCTAGAACTGAGTGTGTGTGTGTGTGTGTGTGTGTGTGTGTGAGTGTGTATGTGCGTGTGTGTCTAGTGCCCATTTCGTCATTACTTCAACCACATTTACATGTGTCAAAGCCCAGCGCTGCTTTGAAGCGTTCTGCAGGAGTCCAAACTGTCAGCGGGCAACCCCCGTCTGACCAGCCCCCGCCCTCCCCTCCCCCTCTCGACATCCCTCACTCCCCTCTGGGCTGCCTCAATCACTTGCAGCTCATCTTTCTCGCTCTCGCGTCTGTCAGCTGTCTCTCTCTCTCTCTCTGTCGCTGTCGCTGTCTGTTGGCTCTGGGCCTTTCAAGTTGGGAAGTTTCTTCGCTTTCCTCCCCGCCCCCCTTCCCCCTTCACCCACGCATTCCCAGTTGCCCCCTCATTACGAATGTCCTGTGGCATTGTCAACATGTCCTACGCATTATAAACGAATTACTCTCGTCTCGTGTGTCTCTCTCTCTCCCCCTCTACCTCTCTTTATCACCCTCTCCCTCTGTGCACTCTGTTTTGAGTTTAGCTTGCAAGTTGGTTAATCGCCGGTAAATTTAATTAGACATCGGTGTGGGTAAATTACGGTAAATAAATGTCTGCCGTCTATATGACTGCCTTTCCGCATCCCCTCCCCCACCTTGCCCCTCCCCCACCCAGCCCTGTCCTAGGGCTACACTCGTCGCTCGACTTTTAATCCATTGCGTCAGGTAAATAAAGCTTCCATGCACAAAAAGTGTCTGAAATGCAAATGGACTGGTTTAACCTGACATCAAGGAGAACAAGTCAAGGTTGGCGGGCATGCAGCGGCTCAGTCGGACGCACACAACTACAAAAAGTTTCAAATTCTAGGTTTCCAACTAAATTAATTCAACTTAATATTAATATTAAAATTTCAATAAATTGATATAAATATATTTATAATAGTATTTGTTTCGTTTTAAGAATATTAAATATTTAATTTCATTGAATTAAGTCGAAAAATGTATATTTTAGAGCCAAAAATTGTGATCTTAAGAACGCTTTAATTGAATTTTTGACCATACTTGGGGTCAAAAATCTCAATAATTTCTATATACATATGTCTAATTTTTATCCTAAATGATTTGCAATGGAAAATAGGGATTATAAAACGAAAAATGGAAAAACTTAATGGAAAAATTTAGATTTTAGATTCACAAATTGTGTTTTTAGGAACTTTGAAACCTTTTTTTTTACCATACCAAGGCCCAAAAAACTCGATAATTTTTATTAGTCTAATTTTGATCCTAAATTAATTGTTTTGGAAAATAATGCATAAAGAACCAAACATGGATTAATTTGGGTAAGAAACGTAGATTTTAGAGTGAAAATTTGTGCCTATAGATACAGAGATATATGGATAGCTATAGAGACAGTGAGTGAATGAGAAGGGTGAGTTATAGAGGGGGAGGGGTATATCGATGTTCGGCGACGCATCGATTGTCAAATGTCAGTGTAAAATTTTATTACTTCAATAACTTTGCCGTTATGAGGACTTAATTTATGAGTTGCAGCAACAGCAACAAGGACGGCACAACAATTGCGAAAAAACCGCCAACTGCTGCAATTTTTCGCCAGAAAGAGAGAGAGAGAAAGAGAGAGAGAGAGAGTGAGAAAGAGAGAGGGAAGCAGAGAAGTGGAGTGTGTGTGTGATAATGTCCTGTTTAAATGCAATAATTTCAACTGCAATTTTATGCTCTGCCCCGTGTGTTCTGTGCTCCTGTTCCCACTGTCCCTGCTGTCCTGTCCCACTGTGCCCTTGCCCCACTGTGCCCTTGCACCACTGTGCGCTTGTCCTGCCTGCTGTGTGTGTCCTGTGTGACGACCAACTGACTGCCAGCTTGCATTTATTTATTGCTGACTGACGTGGCTGGTGGTGCAGGTGATGTGCCCCTTGCAACCTGCCCCTCCCACCTCCTTCCTCGCCCCTTTCCCCCCCCCCACAACAGCAGTACAGGGACAGCGTCAGTCTGTCTAGTTGCAGTCATAAAAATGAAAGTTATGACGTCGCAAGCTGGATTTATGGGCATTTTACAGAATTATTGTTATTTATTTTATTGATGTCTCTGCTTTATGCAATTGCTAAAAAATATTTGCTGCATACATTACGGCGCAAGAGCCTATGCAGCGACGAAGCAGGGGGAGGGGTGGGGGGAATGGGGCAGGGGCAGCGGGTTTGGGGCATTTGTACATTTTTCGCTGTCAGCGCAATTTATGTCCTTGACAGCGATAGGCATTTCCTTTGAAGTTGCAAGGGAAGTTTTTAAAGTCTCGCAGCGCTGTCTGCAGTTCAGAGCAAGGGAGAGAGGGAGAGAGAGAGAGAGAGAGCGACTGATTTACCCTCAAGTCTCTGGCGCTCGCAAATCGCGTTTATTTTGACGGAAACGTGTCATAAATAGCGCCGCAAGTGGCAATAAACTTTAACCCCAACCAAGCCAAGTCTTAACCCACAACGCCTACTAAAATAATAGACAGGTCGTAGCGCTGATTTAGTTGTTTGTCTGCTCTAAAAAGCTTATCAGCGGCAACTAAATTAGCAACAGACTACGTAATACATACGAAAATGCTAAAAAGGTATGAAAAAAGCATGCAGAATTTTGAAAAATTTATTGAGCTACTATACTTTGAATGGAGTTTAAGGAATAGTGTAACTTAAGACCATTAAAATTTTTTATTTATTTTATTTTATAAATTTTTATACTATCCCTTAGACTGAAGTTTCAGAAATTGTATATAAATTTTAATTTATTAATTATTGTATAACCTATAAAATTAAGCGTTCTGTCCCTCCTGACTAACTGATTTGCTATAAACTAAAACAGCCAGAAAGCCGCCAAAAAATCTTATAAATTCGGAAAAGCAATTTACAATATACCATTTCAATATACCTTGAGCTATTCCTAATCGCATTATAATATTTTGGGAAATTATTTGAAGCATAAGCTCGATTTGCATTTATGAAGCTCTATTTTTTTTTTTTTTTATATTCCTTGCTCCTTTTTTACTGCCTTCCCTCTTCACTTGATGTTGATGAAATCGTGTCAATATCCCATCAGGCACAAGGCACGTGTGTAAAGCGTAAATTTGCAGCCGATGCTAATGGTGCACAGCCGGCAGAGATTTTATTGAGAGTGGCAAGAGAAACATATACACTCAAAAAATTAAATACAAATTCAAAGTTATTTAAATTACAAGCATATCTATAGTTTATTCGAAATAGAGTTGATCTGAGAAGGAACGTAACTAATTTGCCTAATCTTTTATTTCGAAATTTCTGATATCGAGTTTAAATATTTAAGTACTTTTCCTAACTATCCTAATCCTTATCCTATCCTATCTATTATTGAGTAAATTCTGAAATAATATCCAAACAACATACTGAAATTTAGCAAGATTTATTCTTGGAAACTATAGCTAACTTCTCGTCTGCTTTTCTCTCAGTGTACTGTTGATGTTGGCGATTTGGGGCCACATTCTCTCATCTACGCTTGGCCATTAGCACGTGCACACATTGCGCAAGATTGAACAGTGTAAAGTCTGGCAACGCTGTCATAATTTGCGCAAATTACCAACCGAGAGCGCGTTGCCATATTTTCCATTTGCCAATGGCGCCGCTGGGTCTTTGGCTCTATTTATGCTGCGCCTGTTTGATTGCACTGAGAGTTTTGTTTACCACAAGAGCAGAGCGTCGAGCAGGTGCGAAACAAGCACGGACAGGATACAGAGGACATGGGACGAAGCAGTGATAAAAGAGGAGAGCGAAGAGGCAACAGAGGACAGAGCACTACTCCGAGTCCTCGGCACGAACTGCACAAATCATTTTCGAATTGCACCCAAAAGTTTGTCTCGCGGCGAGACGCGACGGCTTGGCAGGACGTACTCGTAAGCTGCCCCCATAACTTTCGCTTGTTTATGTCCGTGGGATGTGCTGCGACCCCAGCTAGGACAGACCATGCCACAAGTTACGAGCGTGCTTCATGTCTTATGTTTTGGGGAGGATGCGGTTGGGAGTTCAGCGAAAACATTAGCAGAGTCTGGCTTGGACGTGGGGCGTGGTTGGGCTGTCCTTCTTCTTTCTCAACTCATTCAGTCAAAAACAGTGAAACTACAGCCCAATTTTAAATCAGTTAAGCGTTAGAATTAAAATACAACAAGCCTCCTATACATTTCTGATTCCGTTGGGATATTCTCCATCTGTAACGTATTTCCTTTCTCAAATAATGACCATAATATGCATATGATTTGAGTGCAAATAAATTGAATTTGGGTCGCTTTTCAAAAAAGGTCTTGAAGCTATTGAAAAAAACGCTACTTAAAATCCTCACTGGTTTATTGATATACAATAACCAAAGAAAACCCACGCTGATTACTGCATAGGAGAATCTTAGTACCAAATATGGTACAGACGGACTATCAATTCAGTCCTGATCAAGAATTTTTATAACTTGTGGGGTTTGTCCCACCTCTTTCTGGGTGTTACTCACCTTTCCCAATAGCACTAACTTCATAGTGTATTTTAATCCTATTAAAAATTAATTTTAATAAAATACAGAAAAAATTCTACGTATTTTGAATTGTTAGTAAGTATTACGATATATTGTATTTATCTATTAATCTTTATAATAATAATCTATTAATAAACATATCACTTTAGATCTCTGCACGCTAATCACCAACCAAGTAATAGTAAAACCCTTTGATTGGATTATATGCAAGGTCTCTTAAGACCAAATACTAATATCTCTCAAGACCAAGTTCTATCAAGATCTTCCCATTCGCATCTTGGACTCTCCACAGCTTCAGTTGCTGCTCTGCCTCTCAGCACATCATTCGCAAGTTGCGAGTTCATTCAGTCAGCCTAATGTGGGCTTCTAACTTCCCACACTTGCTCCAAACTGAAGCTGCTTCTTGAGTGCGGTACGTGTGAATGGCAATTGGCAATTGGCGAGGCAGCAGCTGCTTTCATTGACGATATGTGCTGGGCTCCATTTGGCTATTTGGCATCGGGCATCGGCTTGTCATGAGAGCAAGATGGTGGCTGGGGGCCATTGTCAGCTCTTGTTATGCTCGACGCGCTTCCATCACGAATTCCCGGCCATTTCCAACGATTTTCCATACATGATGCAACGTCACGCACAACCATATACAATAATATCCCATTCGCGCATCACTCGCAGCCTGTTCCCCAATTCCGACTTGCAACTTCCAGCTCTGATTCTGATTCTGATGCTGATTCCGATGCTCATGACGTGTCGTGTCGCATGCGTCAAATGAATGTTTCATACTCCACGTGCCACACAACACTTGCAACACTCGAGTCAAGAGACTCAGCTGCCTGCTGTTGGGGTATTTGATTAGCTTTTTTTCCTGCTCTAAAGCAACTTTTGTCTCTGCAATTGGGGTCTGAGCAGGCGATAATTTCAGCTGTTTCTTTATGCCTAGTTTTTCACTGCCTCACATAATCCACTCCATACTGGATGATCATTAGCAGTCTATGCTTAACATTCTATCAAATACCCAGCGACGCAGCTTCAATATACGAAAGAGATTACAAATGCGTAACATTGTCAACAGCATCGATTACCATCTGCCTTACTTGTGTAAGAAGATGCAAAGATCTGCATTACTTGTAATGTGATATGTAATCTATAGCAACAGCTTCATATGTGCATTACTTTTGTTCAATTTGTAATGCAAAAAATCTACAGTTTTTTTTACGATATCCTTACAAAAAGCTTATATTGCTTAGCATTACTTTCTCAGTAGTTGTAATCCAGAAAATCTGCAGTTTGCTCATAATTCCATTTTCATTACTTTCTCAGCAGTTGTAATGCATTCTTTCTACTCTGCTTCATTGGTTATTGTCTCTGGTTGAAGGTATCAAGAGAGCAGGCTGCAGAGCTGTTCAAATAGTTATGATCACATTGAAGTCGCAACAAACATCAAAGTGGCTTAAACGAGTTTGCAGAAATTTACAGTTGTATTATGCAGTTACCCAACCCATATAAAAACCCCTCCCCTCCCCCCACACACACACACACCATTACAGTTGCAGTTGGCTCTGCAAGTTGTGCCCGGAAAAATCTCTCACATAATCATAAAATGACTCGGAAAGGAAATTCTAGCGACAGATTTATGCAGTCGAGAAAGCTTTTTGCGCCGTTACATTTGCTACTCTTCGAACTCAAAGGATCCTAACTGGCAGTAAGGACGAAGGACCTAGGAAAGAGGACCTAGGGGTAAGCTCTCTGCTTGGAATGCAATTCCCTACGCTAAATTGTGATGGCGGCACAATCGCTGGGATTTAGTTGCAATTATTTTTAATGTTGTTTACTTACACTTCAATTGATGACGCCAATAACTGTTTCAAAAACTTTTCCCTCAAATCGATATACACTTGCATAGCATGCGGACATATTTCCAGTGTTGCTAATGTGCAAAAAATATCGTAAATGTGCTGAGAGCAGGTCACACTCAATGCTCCAAGTAAGGCCGTAAAACTAGACATAAGAAAGCGGAAATGAATCGATTTTAGGGGTAGTAATTACGAATACTAAACAAGATATAAAATGTTAAACAGATTCTGAATACAATACCAGTGTTGGTAAATACGAACTGGATATGTAACTAAGCATATTAGGCTTCCAATAAATTCAAATTAAATTAAAACAAACCAAACATAATAAAATATAAATGAATACTCAACGTTTTAAGGTGTTATTATTTTTAAACATCTTTATAGCTTATGAAATTCTTCTTAATTGGAGCTTTGATTGATGCTTTATTTTAGTGACTTTTGCTCTCAATTGGATCAATCCGTCTGCAACTTCAGACCAGGGCGTGGATGTCACTGAACCGGATGCAAGTGGCAAAATACAGTTGGCAGCGACTGTCAGCGGCGTCGGTCGCAGCATCATCATCATTATTTTGGGACGTTGTTGTTATTAGTTGGGAAAGAGTTGACGTAAATTATCGATAGCCATCGATAGTTTATGTCACACCATTGACTTTGATATACGACGAGACTTTGCACAAATCATAAATAACGGCAAATGCGATAATAAATTTGAAATTTCCTGCCAGCAGCAAATGATCGCTCCCTGCCCCCTATTCCCTGCCCCCTATCCCCTACCCTCTGTCACCATCCGCCCATTTGGCAATGGCAACTCAAAGTGCAACGTCTAGGCCGTCTCTCCGACTGAGCTGACGACAACGTGGCTGCCACAAGTCTCGACTCTCAGTTCCCGAGTCACGGTAGGGGCAGGGACACCCTAGAGGTGTCGTCGTACGTGCAATTTATTCATAAATGTTGTAGCCCATATTCAAAGCGCCAGCCCTGCGATTTGACGGAGATGAATTCGTCTTTGATAGATGATGGATGTGCCGCCTGCAACACAAGTCGCCCCAACCCTACACCAAGGACCGTGCTCCGAACCGCCAATCCCGACCATCCGACCATCCGACCGTCCGACGTGAATCCCAACCTCAGTCCGAATGCTCAGCCCCAACCAACCCACGAACGACGGGTTAGGCCAGACTGGCACACTAGTGCGACGACCCTGGCATACACTGAGCGAAATCAGCAAACACAGGAAAGTTAGTCATTGATCTGAAGTAATATTTTAGACTTGAAATACTCTTTTATTTTGTATTTATTTTTATTCATATTCATATTTATACATTTAAATAAATTAAATAAAATCTTAAACTTCTTAAACTTCTACTCCTTTCTTTTTTTTTATTTTCAATATTTATGTATATTTTTTTTGCAGTGTAGCCATAGTTTTGCCCAATTCCCACTACGGTCAGACTGGTCGCAAGAGCAAGGAGCCTTTTGTGACGTCTGAGAAATGTGCAACATCCACGACGTGGAGTGCACTTGAAGTAGCTACACACACACACATACACACATACACACACATACATACATACTTACATACTCATATGTATGTGAGTGAATATGAGTGTTTGGCGTTGTCGTCATCGTCATCGGCATTGGCATCGGCTATCAATGATATATGGGCAGCGCTATGTGCGACAATAAGGTAAAATAATGGCGCAGGTGTTTCAGGTGTTTCACAAGACGCAGCTAGAAACTGCAGTAGCAGCAGCAGCAGCAGCAGCAGCAGCAGCAGCAGCAACCATAGTTGAGCTAGCACTTCACATCAGGCAGTTTAGATTACGTTGTTCTATCAAATCAATCATAGCTGCCGAAGGTTCCACAGTTTTAGTTTGTAGTAAATGTGCTCACATTTATCCGCAGTCAACGCAAGATTATTTTAAATTTTTAATATATCAATTTTCAGCGCAGGGAATTGAATAAAGTTTGTAATAGATGTGGACATTATTTATTTTGATTTAAATGTGGAAGCCCAAGACATTAGCAAGACATATTGCTTGCAAGATTTGTATATATTTTATCAATAATAAACAAATGTGTTCTAGAAAAATCGACTATAATTTTTCACACAATAAAAAAAAATTTATTTTTATATAAATTCGATTTTTTTTAATGTTCCAATAATATCAGAATGTATATGTCTTTTATCAAGGATTCATATATTTTTTTTATAAATATCTAACTTAATTTCTGTACCTCAAATGTATTATATACATATTTTATCAACAATAAATAGTTTGATTATAAACATCAAACCTAATTTACATATATGCTTTAAAAATATTGTATAATTTAGCAATAATAAACTATGAAATTACCAATTTATTTCTCATAAAAACTATATCAATTTCCATTCAATAAGTAGCAGTACCCTAAATCCAAAAAATCCCAGTAAAAAAATTTGCAAATAGTTTTGATAAATATTATATGTATTTTGCTCTCGCTCTGTTTACAGTTTATCCTCACATTTTCTAATTTTGAAAAATCTTTAAAAAATTGTAAAACTAGATTCACGTTTCTTAGAATTTCAAACTGTATCAAAACTAAATCTAGACCTTTGGAATTTGAACTTTTGCCAACTGAGAAGAATTTCTCACGATCTGTTGCTGTCACAGCTGATGCGGCCTCAAGATGCCTGAATGTTTGGCACAATCAAACGGCGATCATTCAGCAGATAGCTCAATTCGACTTCAACTTCGACTTCGACTTCAACTTCCAGTGCAACTGCAACTGCAACAGGCCTTTGACATGGCTTAAATCCCCCCCCCCCCCCCCTTTCTGGCCAGCTTTCATCGCCTCCTGCATTTCCCGCTAAATGTATTTATTTGTCTGTTTCTTGGCTGGCTTTTCTGCTGCTAGTTTCCGTTAAGTCCAATTAAAATTGCCCTATCTGCGATCGTTCAACAAATTGCAGCTTCAGCTGCAGCCCCAAGCCGACTTCAGCTGCAAGTCCCAAATCCCACATGCAAACCAGTTGGCTGTCCAGTCTTGGCCAACTAAGCAACCTGCAGCGGCAACAACAAATTAAGTGACAAAATGTCAATGCAAAACAAGCCAAGCAAACAACAAACACAACCCAAACAGAGAGAGAGACATGGAATAGCCAAATCGAGAAAGGAGCTGCAGAAGTGTGCGAAAAAATACTCTATAATTTTGCAAATATTTTCAAAAAAATTTTTATATATTCTAAAATAATTTTTAAAAATTCTGTTTGTTATGGATAGTTATTTTTAGGTTTTATGAGTTATTAAATCTACATCAATCGAAGTTAAATATTCAAATTAATCAATAAAAAATCATTCAAATAATATAATTCTACTTTACTTAAAGGAAAACGGATATTTATGGTATACAAATCTGCTCTAGATAATTAAATTATTTCAATAATTTCCATATAAAAAGCAATAAGAATTAAAATCCTAACAGTATCCAAAATATAATTTGTCAATTATTTTGATATTATAAAATTTTTGGAAAATTCTTTTTTATAACCAACTCGGATTTTTTTATGTCTTAAAGTAGAATGTTTAAATTTATTAAGTAAAACTATGCTCAAGAGAAATCAAAATATTTTTACAAGCAATAAATTATTATTTTTAATATAATTTAAAAACCAAATATTCTCTATCACATAATTTGTCAATTATTTTGATAATATGGATTTAAACAAATTTTTTTTAATCCAACCACAGCTTTTATATCTAAAAGTGGAATATTTAAAATTATTATGTACAAATAAGCTCAAGATAACTTTAAATATTTTTACAAAGCAATAAATTATTATTTTTTCAGGTCATTTAAAACCCAAATCATTTCTAGAATATAATTTATAAATTATTTTAATAATGTAAAATATTTTAATAATTGCATATTACATCAATTATCATCTCTAGTTGCCACAGCTTTTATCAGTTACACAATCTACTTGAAAGAAGTAGAAGCTCGGCTTACAGCGTGGATTGTCAGAAGTGATAAAAAGAAAGAAAGAGGCAGAGATCTGTGATGTACGCAAAATTTATTAATGTAAGCAACTTGACACATTTGGCAGGCTCTGATGTAGCCTGTCTTCAGTCTCCAGTTTGGAGTCTGCAGTCTACAGTCTCTTGAGTGTCTGTTTGGCTCTTGGCTGTCTCTTGTTGCTTGTCTCTTGTCATGTGCACACAAAATTTGCCAGCAACTGCGACAAGAGCAGCCAAATTAACAACAACAGCAGCCATATATGTGGCTATATATTGGCAATCATTCAGATCGGAGGCAACGATCGGCGCACGTACGACGAGGCAGGCGACAAGAAAAATCAATTAGTGAGCGACATCTGACGATAATAATGCCAACAATAAAACTTGCACCGAGCTTAGACAGAGACAGAGACAGGGAGAGAGAGAGAGACAGAGTGAAAGATACAAATGTATCTTTGTATCTGAGAAGTCGAGACGTTGACTTTGATCAAAGCCAGCAATCGATCCGCCTTCACTTTGCCAGCAAATTTCAATTTTCGCCAAGCTTTTAGCCTTTGCTTTTCTTCCGCTGGGAACTCGTCTCAAGCATAAGACTCTCCGAAGACACTTCTGCTTTTCTTCAGCTTCTCAGAGCTGGGAACTCGTCTCAGCAAAGAGTCTCTCGACTCTCCGAACGTGGTGTGTGGCGGAATGCAAATAAACAAAATGAAATATGCAGCTAAATGTGTGTAGTTGTTGCAAGTGTTGTGGGATCCCATCGCGAGCCTCGCCCCGTTGCGCCTAACGAATGGGGGCCAAGAGTCAACCTGCGATCGTTCGATACAAAATTGATTGTTCATCGTAAATTGAATTTGTGGCATTTGCCAATCGTGCAATTTATGTGCACTTCGTATTTGGCTGGCTTAACTTTTTTCTCTTTTCCGTTTTCTGTTTTCTGTTTTCTTTTGCATTTTTCAATCAACTCAAGGCAGTTCTGTCCAGATCCGCAATGAATTTGACAGTCGCGAAACGCGAAAACAGGATTGGTTGCAAGTTTTTTGGGGCGTTCTGCAAGAGCAGCAGGTTGTTGAAAGGAGGTTTTTCAATCAATACTTGCAGCGAAATGCCTGGCGAATGAATGCTGTTCTAGACAACTCCAGAGTGTGGGCAGAACTGCTAATTTAATGACTCTTCTCATGGGAATTTCAATTGGTTGTCCCTATTTTTACTAGATAACAAACTTAAGCTTCAACTACGAATTGTATTAAAATATATTGTATTTTATTTTTATTTCAAGCGAGAGTAAGGCAGAGAGAGTTAGGCCAGCAAGAGTAGGAGCTAGCAAGAGTTCGGCCATCGGGAGTTGGGCCACACTCCAGATCGCATGCATAGCTGGCATCATCCGCATTGTTCCCACAATTGTCCAGAGCATGGCACCCACCCCACGTCTTAACCACACGACTGCAGACACTGCACTGTAATTAGCAGCGGTGCAGCAGCAGCATTTATAGTGCTTGCAGGCAGCGCAGTCGCTGTCTCTGTCCCTTGATTAGTTGCCGCAGACCAGAGAGCGCGATTGGAACCCACTTACCAGTTCGCTTCTCTGGTAAGCGAAGAAGTCGCCAGCTGTTTGCTCGCTGTTGCTGGCTCTCTAAGCAAGCGCAAGACACACTATGCGTGTGTGTGTATGTGTGTGTGCCAAAAAGAAAGCGCCAGAGAAAACCACTTACGCGCTCGCTTCTATGGTAAGCGAAGAAGTCGCACGCTGCTGGCTGCGCTCGCTTTATGCATGCGCTCATAGGCAGCGCTTAGCCGCTCTCCTATTTTATATGCTTAAAATTAATGAATTAAACCTTTATGTCTAAATACTTATGCCGACGACTGTAAGTTGCATATATTGCCATTATATGTGAGGCAGTCCTTCAGTGATTATGAAAACAGAAAGTACAGGGTGTCCTACTATGCGTTACGTCCGATTGATCTGCTAAATATTTATAATATTTTATTTGCCATCAAAATTGTTTTACATTTCAAGTTATATGAGATTTCATAATATTTCTATTATTTTTCTACTCCTTCTTTTAATCATCGTCCTTTAACGAAGCTCAATTTATTGCACATCCTATTTTCCCAATTTCTTAATTCTAATTTTAGTGTAAGTTTAATTCTATCCCTATTTTAGAAAATATTTTTTAAGAAATGCTTTATATATATTATTTTTCATTGCTATTCCTATTTCTTTTATTTTACTCACTGTACCTACAACTTGAAAATATTATTCTGATTTTTTTTTACTTTTTTAACCTTCTTACCGAGCTGCTCCATGTTCGATAGTAATAACCTCGTTCCCCTGCTGCCGTTGCTGTCTTTAGCAGCGGAAATGTCTGAAGTGTCGTCGAGCCTTCAAAATGCGTTTTCGACACGCGATGAAATGTTCCGGCTGCTCTGCTCCACCTTCCACTCTTCTGCTCCTTCTCTTCCTTCTTCGGCACTTTTCTTAGATGCCGTGGCATTGTCTAATGCCATTTTCTTTTCATTTTGTCATTTTGGAATTGCCCTGGCGGGGGCGCAAAGTTTTCGCGCCTTTGCCAGTGACAATTTTTGCGTGGCGGCTGTTTTCTTAATTTCTGATTGAACTTTTCTGTTGACGGAATTCGAGTGTGCCGAGAGAACTCCGCCTCAGTCCAACTGTCTGCGAACCGGGAACAATCGAGTGAATGAATTTGTTCGCAACAGATGTGTTATGCCATTCCAACCCAAAAGAAAAAAAAAAAAAACAATTGCAATTGTCTTTTGCTGAAATGAAATGTCTTTTCTCTGTATTTTTATCAAACCGCAAGACGCAATTGTCTGGCACTCACAGCTCTCATACCAGATACTATAGATAGCAAGCAGTGCCAAAAATTAAAGTACCAGATATAGTATTTGGGAGACGGAGCTCTTCACGTTTTGGCTATTTTATGCAAATAAGTTCAATCACCTTGCAGTCAATCAGACAATCAGACAAGACTTCCCTCAATATCTCTCTCTGGCAGCTCGTCAATTTTCGTTCGGGGCACTTTCAATTTATTTTGCAGCTCTCACTTGAGTTATTTACCCTTTTGCCGCTGTCACAATCCGCATCGGCAACACCCATCGAACAGCAGAGCTCTACATGTGGGGTTCCGAGTCCGAATCCTGTCAGATTGCCTGTCAGTTCACTGGTCAGTCTGTCCGTCTGTCTGTCCGTCTGTCTGTCACTCACTCAATCGAGAGAGAAAGAGAGAATAACGAGCTCGTCTTGTGCTGCTGCTTGCCCAGAGGATTTTCAATCGAATCTGTCAAATATCACAACCTTCAATCAAACCCCTCGAAAGCTCATTTTTCTCATCGAAGATGATGAAGCCGCCCCGCTGGACACGCATGTGACAACAAACGAATTGACAATGGACAACGCTGACAAGCAGACTACAAATCGCCAGAGCACTGAGAGACAGAGAAAGAGAACGAGAAAGATAAAGAAAGAGAAAGAGAGAGAGAGTTACTACACATCAGGCGGAAGGATAAATCATTCGCCACGGCACATCCTTTCGATATTTCATATTTTCAATTTATTTTTGCAATCTATTCGCACACAGCTGAAACAATTTATAGCCACGACTAGCAAATTACACACAGATCATATCAGCTGCATTATTATATGATTTGAAAAAAGCATATCTCCGCTGTTCAAATTAAAACGGACTGATCTATCCCAACTATCTATGGCAACCTGGACAGCTGTCAGCGCAGAACTGTGTCCACATCAAAGTTGGAAGTCGCAACTTCTGTCGCTGACGAAGATGTCAACGCTGGCCAATGAGTCAGTGCAGCAGTTGGTACTGCGTACACTGAGAGAAAAATCTAGTATTAAAGTACAAAAGAGGAAACTGCGATGTCAATAGTTCAAATTGTTGACCAGGCGAGAAGGGGAGTACTCCAAAAAGCAAGATGCGTGGTCAGGAGAAGGGACAGCCGAGGCAGCGGACAATATCGATAAACAATATAAATCGATAGTTCTACATCGAACCCTATTATATATAGTTATATTACTAAATGAACTTTTAATTCATATACGATATATATAGATATTATATACATATCTAGCTTGAAATCTCTAGATAAAGTTCTGAAAAAGTTTTGATCTGAATTCTGTTACAGAATAAGTTATATTTGAGAGCTTCATTTTGCTGACCAACTTGCAATGCTTTTTTCTTAGTGTATCATCCGTCCACACACATATTTTTCTTTTCTTCTGCGCTCCTTTTTTGCTTTCATACGCCACTTGCTTTTCATTTATCACAAATCCTTTATCTATCCACTCAGGGACATCATCTTCCACAACAACAACTTCTGCTTCAGCTTCGACTTCGTCTTCGTCTTCATCTTGGCCGGGGCCAAACGTCTTGGCCATAGACCCAGTACCCTTTGCAACCCCCTCGCTCCACCCACCCCCCTTCGGACAGTCGCCCGCATGTGCATTGGAGCAGATAACAAAGATCCTTCAACGGATTGACAACTGGAGGCGAGTAACTTTGTAATTTCTCATGCTTCAAAGTCGAGAGACGCTGACGTCGACGTCAACGAGCAGCACACTTCACTTTTTTACTCCCTTCGCCTTTGCCATGGGATTCATTAGATAAACTAAGTACTTAACATTGAGATAAAGTCGCTGCTTAATAAAAAGAAAAGTCTTTCAAGAAGGTAGGAAAATTAAAGTAGATTTTTTAGGAGATAAGAAACATAGAAAATCGCACAGTGTTAACAAAATTTAATTTATATAGCCCGATCATGATCTTGAAATTCAATTTAATTTTTTGCCTTATAATAATTTGATTTAAAATTTTAGTAGAGACTGAATTTAATAATAATAATAATTTAAGCAAGTAAAATAAATCAATAGATAAATACAAATATATTTTTTTTTTGCTTAATTTCAGTTTGAAATTTATATTATAAATTTATTTAGCTATTGTCATCAGTCAAAATTTAATATAATAAAATAGAGAGAAACTGAAGTAAAAATAAAATAGAATTATTAAAAAATTAAAATAAAATAAATATTAATAATAAGTACACTTTAAAAATAATTAAAAATTAATAATAAGTATACTTTAATATAAACCAATAAAAGGAAAAGAAATAAAATAAATTCATAAAATATAACAAAATATTAATTGAATTATGATTTTAATTTAAAGAGTCTTATTTGAATATTCTACTTAATACTCTTATATTTATATAGTTTTTATAATCCAAATTCCCCAAATTATCAATTTGAAGAGCATTCGCTATTCGTTCCATATAAATTTCCCTTCCTGGTGCTTGTTTAAATGCAAACAAGAGCTGAAGGATTGTAAGATGCCCCCAACTGGCGCCCATAATGCACATAGCTCTATATATATAACCTCGTATACTATATATAAATACGTTACGCCACTGTGTATGTGTATCTGTGTGTGTGTGTGTGTGTGTGTGGGTAAATGTCCTTTGTGCGGCAAAAGGTCCTTCATTAGAAAAATTTTCAACTTGTCATCTTTTTCGTCATCAACTCAATCTCAAGTCAAACCAACGGCTGTTGCCTTTGCTGTCGCTTTACATCTCGTCAGAATGTTTCTGCCCCCGTTTTATCCTTCCCTTCTTCCCCCTCTCAGTACCCTGTGGCATGTGTGCAAACTTGTCCAATATTGTCCCTTTTCCTTATGCTTTTCATTTGTCCATCTTCTGCCTGTATTCCTGCAGCCTTTTGCCGGCTCTTGGCCCGTGTCCTTGCCACTCCTGGCGCTGCTTTTCAAATGATTCTTGTTGGTTTTTTTCTCTTTCTCCTTCTCTTTCTGTTTTTGTCTTTGTCTATGTGCGTGTGGGTTGCCACATTGCCTCTGCCCCCTCTCTCTCTGCCCCTGCCTGTGATGAAGGGTCGCCTGGACAGAGTTCGTCACTTTTGAGTTTCTGGTTTGACGAACTTCGTCCTATCGCTCGGTTAAATTAAATAGAAATTTGACTAGCTGCAGCAGGGTTTTCTCAACGAAATAGACAAAAAAAATCAAAATAAAATAGACAAAACACAGAAAAAAACTTTATCAAATTCCTGTTAATTGAAATGTTGATTTTAGTTGCGAGGCTAACAAATTGCAAGGACACAAAAGGAATTGCTCAGAGATGGACGGAGAACTGCACATGCCATTTAAAACTGCAGCACATCCTTTGGAAACACACGAAAACTTCTGTTCTTTTTTGTGGGCTTTCAAAAATAAATTAAAAATTGATGTGCACAATTTTCATGTAAAGCAATTGGAATTTAACTAGAATATTTTATTTTAGATCAAACCCTGGACAACTTTTCAATATTGCTTTGGCTTTTGCATCAGCTTCCACACAGATTAAAAACTGCAGCAAACTCAGCTTGCACTTTGTACTTTGCACAGAAAAATACGTACATTATTTTAAGGGTATAAATTATTTTAAATGTACAGACAATTTAAAGAATAAAACGAATGCAGCATTTAATTTATGTCATAATAATTACATTCTGCATAAGATTAATACATATATAAAAAAAAATAAATATTAAATTAATTCATTTAAATATATTATCAAATATGTGAAATAAAATATATAAAATACATTTCAAACAAAGTTTTATTTAAATTTATATTTTCTTCATCTAAAGATTTATTACTTTATTACTTTATTTAAATAAATTATAAAATATATGAAATATCAAAGTTTTATTTAAATTTATGTTTTTCTTTATATAAAAATTTATTTAAGATATTATTTCTATATCAAATGAATAAATTCTAGTATCAAGTTTAAAAAGTTGATATCAATTCTTTGAATATTTTTCAATCATTCTTTGGCTATAGATTGAGCAACAAATGTTATATAAAATAAAATATTTAATGCTAAAAATGAATTTTATTGTATAATATCATAGAATTCAGAATATAAAAAAATTAAAATACAATTATATATTATTTAATTTAATACTATCCACCGTGAACAAGTTGATTTCAGATCTGATTTAATCATTTTTATAGCCAGTCATGAAATTGTAACATCTCTCATACGTCAAGTGGTCCATATGCAAATTGATTCTTGGTGCAGAGAAGTAGGAATTTATTTTTCTTAATACTTGCTCGCATGTCATACGGAAACTTGGTTCAAGCTCGTTGCAATTCCTTTGAGTTTTCATAAATTCTTTAAAAGTTGTAATATTTTTATTGCACACATCCCGCACACTCTCTTCCTCTCTCTCTCTCTCTCTCTCTCCCTCTCTGGATGGCAACTTGTGTTGGCTTTGTCCGAGTTTATTGGACACGGTTGACATTTTGTCCAGTGCTGGACATTAACTGTACCGTTACATTATATTCTGTGGCAGTGTCAACAGCATCAGAGGCAACACGGACCTAAAAGCAAGGCGAACCAAAGTTGACAAACTGGCAAACTGACAAACTGACGAACTGACGAACTCAGCGGCGCACGCTTCATTCAATCTCTCAGTCAGGGGCAGGGGCGGGGCGGAATGAAATGAATGACCAAACGGAAGGACGAGAGGACGAGAGGACGAGAGGACAACAAGCATACAACTAAATACACTTCAAAAGAATAAGTTGACAGCTGACGATGACTTGTCAGAGACAGGTTTCTATCCTTTCACACACACATAATGTGCTCGGTTCTCGCCCTCCCTTCTTCCCTCCCTGACAGCACTGTGTCCTTCACTCCACAATCAACAGTAAAATAGAGCAGCACAGCAACAGAGTCTGAGAGCGAGACAGCACGCATGTCCTGCCCTGATGGACATTGCAGGACAAGGGCCTGAACTTTACCTTCCTCACCCCTTACCCATTTACCTGGAGGATAATGATTTTTCAGTCAAGTGAAAATAATTTTTAAAGTAAACAGTCTTCCCCCCAACTCTTCCTGTCTCCTCACCCGCTTGGTGCATAAATTTTACACAGCTCTGACGCGACAGTGTTTTGTAGAGCGAAGTAATTTGAGGTTACAAACTTCAAGTTGACCAAATAATTGCGGTCCTTGGAAGAGCAGAGAAGTGCTTATGGCCATACAAGTGTCAGTTGGTCAAGTTTTCGGAGTGATAAGGGCCTTAACCGGAGAAGTTTGTTCCAGAAATGTTGAGAGTACAAGATGCCTAATCAAAAGCTGAAAAAACTAAAAGAAATGGAATACAAAATAAAAGTAATACAATATACAATTCTTAAGTATTAAAAATATAAAAATTAATTTATATAGAAATTGTTTCCTGTACTATTCAAAATTTTCGAAATCAATAAACGAATAAATCACACAGACAATAAAAATTGAATATTCTCGATAGTTTAGAAAGAAATCAAGCATGACAATTGATTACCTGGCTGATAAGTATCAATACGCCCCCTACGATTTAGCAGTCTATGCCGATTGCAGTATTCCCAATTTAATTTGAGCCGTCCTTGAGTATAATTTACTGCAACATGCCAATTGAAAATCCGTTTTCAGCTCTCAAGTTCAGCACTAAATAGAACTGGGTGTTGCGAGGGGGGTTCGAGCATAAGGATACGGGGTGGCAGGACGTCAATCTGTCAACCAGCTCGACCCGTTCGCTCATTTGCCCAGACAGGATGTCAGTTGGTCCGTCCGTCCGTCCCCCCGTCCGTCCGTCATTCTGTCCGTCATTCAGTCAGTCAATCCATTCAATTCCATGTTACATTTTACTGCAAGGACCTGAGGTTGAGTGCCTCAGTTCCGTTTAGTTTCAGTTTTGGACGAGGCGCTGTCAATTTAAAATAGAAAATTTATAGAGCAGACAAAATGATGGACAGCCATCGTACCAACACAAGCTACAGCTATATGAGTGTGTGTATATACATATATGTTTATATATACACTGAAAGAAACGACGAACGAGTCGTTGTAGAAAATAAAGCTAAAGTACGTTGATCTTTTTTTACCCTGTAGCTATGAAATGGGTAAATACAAGTTTCATAGCTTATCTACTTAGGAATGTTTATTTAAAATGTTGGATGCCTTGCCTCCTAATCAATAACAACCGTATAACTGGCGTAAAGCTGAATATAAAATATTTTTAATCTATACTGAAAAGCTTATTGAGATCGGTTAAAAAACACCAAAGTTATTAAGGGGACAATATTGCAATATTACAAAATACAGTCAATATACCTTTAAAGGAATCATTTACACCAAGTTTTAGCGGTTTGAGATATGCGAATTTTAAAGAAATTTCTCTCTTTGATTAAGCATTTTTTGGATCTTTTTAACTTTTCCTCGGGACTTTTCTCTCAGTGCATGTGGTTGTGGGCAAAGTGTGCTCTGGGTAAGGTGGACCTTACATTGTTACGGACTTGAGCTGCTTCGGAGCTGCAGTCGTGACTGACGGACTGACGGACAGACTGGCAAATTGACGGGCAGATTGATAGACAGATGAGATTAAATAACTTGTAGAGGTTTATGCACACACACAAATACAAATTTAGTCTTATTTATATGTCCTGCGTGAAGCAGTCGCACGTACAATTCATATGAATATCCCGTCTCCTCTCGCTCTCTCTCTCTCTCTCTCTCCATTTCTGTCTCCCTTTCTCTGGCTTTTCTCCAGTGCAAATGCATTGGGGAAAGTTTTGCGCTCAGTCTGACGATTTGTCAGTGGTGGAGAGAACTTTGTTTCAGTTTTGCTTGTTTCGTCAATCAAAATTACGTGACGTTTTGCATTCGTCCTTCCCAATGAATGGACGTCATAAATGCCGTTAGCCTGAAAGACACCTAAAGCCGGCAAATGGATGGATAAGGCACGTGTTCATGTCAGATTTAGTGGTATGGGGCGTATGAAAGCAAAATTAAATTAAGCACATTTTGCGTTAGATTAGAAAAAGAAGAGATTATGACCACAGAAAATTCTATTTAACTATTTACACATTCTAAAAAAAAAAATAACTTTAAATTAAACTATATATGTAACTCTGAGAATTGGACCTATGGAAATATTTAATAAACTTCTATCTAGATTTAAATAATCATAAATTGTAAAGAAATATGTAGTATATTCCAATCTATATTTCTCTCAGATTTAGGTTTATGGGCAGGACAAAATTGAAAGAAAGTTTAAATATGGCACATTATTTTAATCTAAGAAGTATAACTTTGTTGCCTTACACTTGGCTGTTAAATCCTATCCATTTTAAAAATGAGAATTAATTTAATTATATATATTTTTTTTAGATTTTTCAATTTTTAGGTATAAATTTATTTCCCTAAAAATTAATAAATTATTTATACCTTAAAATTAATTCAAGTTTTGCTATTTGGATACATATTAAATAATAATCTATCTATAGAAGAACTACATTGACTTACATTTGCTGATAAGTCCTATCCATATTTAAAATGTTAATTATTTATACCATAACTATATATATTTTTTTAGATTTTTTTAATTTTTAGGTAAGAATTTATTACCCTAAAAATGAGTATAAGTTTCGCATTTTGGATACATATTAAATGATAATCTATCTATAGCAGAACTTATTGTTTCATAAGCTTATGAATTTCCCATATTGTCAGCGATATCACATGAGTAAAAATAGAAAAATAGAAAGATTCAGTGAGTTGTGTGACAAGTGTGATTGATAGATATGCGAGGCACTTGAAAGGAAGTTGAGCGGAAGTGGCACTTGATCCCAAACTGATGATGGTTTTCTGGTTGTTCGTTATTCGTTATTCAATGGCATTTTCATTTTCATTTGCAGTGCTCTTTTGGCGCTGTCTCTGCGCTCTGACCATTTGCTCGATGATATATCACTGACATCTGAAAAATATGAAAAACTAAACTACGAGTTTCCCCCCTCCCCCGACCATTTGGCATTTCCCGTTTAAATAGAGGCCTGCGCTGAGGCGACTCGTGTGAGTTTTGCTTGCGGATTTTGCGAAAACAAATGAAGCAATAAATTTAGCTGACAAAAAACAAGCAGCATACCAAACTGCATATATGCATACATACACATACATATATATATACATATCTGTTAAATCTGTTGTGTGGTACTGAGAGTTGGGCCCCCAAGTACACACTACATGCCGCTAAGTACGCGGGAATTTAGACTAAGTGCCTGCATGTGAACACGAATGTGGATGGATAATGCCCACAGTGCAGACATGGGACTTGAGTGTGAGTGTGAATGTGAGTGTGTATGTCGACATGGCCAAGTCAAGTCGCTGCACAGTCGACCAACCAACCGACAGAGGGACAGTGGGTGAGGAGAGAGGTAGGGACGGATAGAGAGACCGTGTGTGTTTATATATCACTCACATGTACGTCAGATGACAAACAACTGACAAGTGACAAGCTTCAGCGTCAACGTCGTGGACGATGCGGCGTTGCTCTTAGCTTTATGGCCTGCACAGTGGAACCACACGCAACAGCAATCAGTGAAAACATACAGAAAATAAAATTATAGAAGCAAATTCCATTCAATTCCATTTAAACATTGAACGTAAAGGACTTAGAACTGATGAGAAAAATTGTTTTATTATTATTTATTTTTTTATTACACAGTACAGCATTTATTAAATTTAAATTTTAAGCTTTAAATTTTAAATTTATTTATTTAAAAACTATGCAAATTCAATGCTCTTAAAATATTTAATTTAAAGGACATGGGACTAATGGGAGAATTTTTAATATTTTTATATTTATTTTAAGTAATCAACAATAATATATAACTACGCTCAAGATAGTGGGATTTAAGAAAGCAATTTATTCAATGGAATTTTTTATTTATTTATAATCGAGGCAAGTTATAAATATATATATATTCAAGAGAATTATTTGTTTAGATTTTTGTGATTTGTTACCACTGTGCGAAATTTCAGGAACTGACATGCCTCTTGGTGACATTTGGTTTTTTTTCTGTGCGCTCTCCTGTATTTTTTGTTGTATTTTGGCAGGGAATTATGATGATTATGATGATGAACGCGTGGTTGTCCGATTTGCTCGACGCCTCTTGCCAATTGCCGCCTCTCTTCGCCCCTCCTCCTTCCCACCATCCTCTGCCCATCCGTCTATCCGTCCGGATTGTCAACATGACAGCAGAACGCGCAAGTTTTGAAGAAATGTGGCAATTCTGCGGAATTTCCTCGGGCAGCGCCACGAAAACTCGAACCAGGCAATTGTCTGTGTCCGCATCTGTATCTGCATCTGTATCTGTATCTGTATCTGTAGCTGTATCTGCGGTATCCGTGGGGCACGAATGTAGATATGTAAATCACTTGAGGCGCGCTGGCAATCCGAGTGTCAAAAATTAAGAAGCCCAATTAGACGTTGCCACCTGTCAGCAGTTCGTCATTCGCATTCGTGAATATGACATTCATTCAAATGGCGGCATGACGAGTACTCAACTGGCAGACGAGACACAGCGAGTGAAATCTTATGCCAGTCAAGCATTCACTCATTTATTCACACACTCATTCAGACACTCACGACACTCGCACAGAAGTATTCGCCTCTCGCCTCTTGCAATTCCAAATTTATGTTTTATTTCAGTTTCTGGACCATGACGCATTCATATTGTATTTATTCATAGATGTGGGGCACTCGCTTTGCTATCAACTATGAATTATGAATTTTGAGTAAAGCAGAAGTGTAAATAATATCGATTTAAGATATCGATATATAAATTTAAGAAAATATTAATATTTACTACACAAAATATACTATTTGAACAAATAAATGCTGCTGACATAATTAATAGAAAATCGAAAATATTGAAAATTATAATTTTTTTTTTTTTTTTGAAAATATAAAAATTTATTTACTTTATTTGAAAATTATTAAAAAGTTTTCGCCAAAAAGGTTTTTAATTTTTATCTTGTAAGAATATAATAATAATAAATAAATATATAAATAATAAATAAATTTATGTTACTTAAATATATTTTTTATTTTAATATTTATTCTTCAAAGATATGTTATAAATTATTTTATTAAATATGGAAATATATAATCACCTATCAATTTCAGTTTTTAAAGCCATCGTTTTTAGCATAAATAAATTCCAGACATTATTTGACAATACTTTTTTGATACTCTATATATCTATGCAATCTTGTCTATTTTAGAATAAAGACACTTTCTGGGTTTCTTTTAAATTGGCTATACATTTTCAAAACAACTTAGCATTGTTTTCTATATCGAGGCTGTACTGTAGTCGCTCTGTATTCTCGCTGCTCGTTCAATCCAACTACCGGGAAGTGATCTAACCGAGTATGATGTACGAGAATGCTGCGTTGACTTGGCAAAAACAGCGCCTCGTCCGTCACTCAATCAAAGCGACGGAACGACAGAAGACAGAAGACAGAAGAGAGAAGAGGGAAGAGAGAAGACAGAAGAGAGACTGACATCAGCATCAACAACAAATACAGATACAGATACAAATGCAACATCAACAATAACAACATTGGCATTTAGCATGCCCGTTGTCATTGCACCGTGAAATATGAGGCATTCCTGTCCCTACGTACCTCTGTCCCTACCTCCCTCTGTCCCAACGTCCGAGCGTCCGCTTGCTTCGGTTTGTTGTGACAGACACGGTGACAATTTGCAGCAATGCGTTGCAAGTCGCAAGACGCAAGTGGCAACAACGCCTCATCAGCAGGCAGATGGAGAGCAGAGAAAGTATATTCAGATTCTGATTCGGATTCGGATGCAGAGAGTTATTGTCATGCTACTGATTCGATATTACTACTTGCTTAATTAGAAATTCTCTAGAAAATTTTAAATTTACGGAAAAAATATAGTTTTTAATGGTAAGATATGACAGCATTTGGTCGAAAACTGTGGATTCCAGGGCCAATTATAGTATCATGGGAGGAATTAACAACCCTTAAACGAAAAACGTCATTTTTGTTAAACTTTGAATGCGCGTAACTTTACCAAAACTCATCCGATTTTCAAGCGGTGTGGTTGTTTCTTAATCATTTGAGTTTAAAATTGAAATTTGAGCAATAAATAAAAAAAAAAATTTTTGAATTTTTTACATAAATTAAAAAAAAATTGACAATTTTGGGGCTAATTTTGGTATCATATGGGAGAAATGTCTGCATTGTTCGGACTCCACCGCCTCCGCTAGAGGTTGAGGAGGATTAGCAGCAGTTGTAGGCAAGCAGCGGGATGATCATCGTGACTCACTTCGGGCTTTAAAGAGTTCCTAGGTGGATTCGGAGTTGCCTGGAAGTGGACGTATCTGGATATCCAGGTATCCAGGTGTGAAAACCATATGTAATTGAGTTGCGGAATAAATCACATACTTATGACCTTCAGCTAGGAGTTGTGTCTCTGCGGGGGGCAGGTGTTCCAACTCCTCCATCTCCATCTCCATCCGCATTTGCATTTGCATTTGAATTGAGTTGGGTCACAGATCAGCTGGCAACAAGTGTTAACAAGCCCGAAGCGTGGGCGTGCGAACGGATAGAATGGAGGGTGGAGAGAGATGGAGAGAGGAGAGGAGGGAAGTCTGGTCTTTTGCATATCGCGACTTTGGTCGTGTCGAGCGTCAACTGTGAGCTGGCGACAAATAGACTTGTTTGCCCAATTCTGGGTACCCCCTCCGACCTCCCTCCGCTGCTAATGATGCATTTTCGATGACATTTCGTGCACATGCAAATTTTGCTTCCCTCTCTGTCCCTCGCTCTATCTCTGTAGTTAGAGCCAAGCCAAGCGCAACGTATTACGCCGGCAGTGAAGCCTACACTCAGAGAAAAACTATCAGAAACTAGCGAGAATTTCTAAACTTAGAAAATTTCCTATTTGATATATCTAATGTTCTTTTAAGTAAAATATAGTTTAATTCAACAAAAAATATGATTAATTTAAGAACAAATGAGCAAAGAATCGGTTTATAGTTTAATTTAATTTAAGATCGATAAGACTTGAAATAAACTTGCATATATTCGAAATATGCAAAATGTGCTTTGAGATCAATAATTTCTAAATTACATGAGGATTACTTGAATATAGTACGTTCTTACCCAGAGCAGGTAAATTCCGGTTAACAAAACTATTCTGGCTTGAATCAAGAGAGCATATTTAGTTTTTTTTGAGTGTAGTGGGTGAGTGGAAGGGGGAAAGGCATAATCACAGGCATCAGTAACGTGGCGTGCGACATTTATGACACGCTCCGCACTCCCGTAACATAATACGCTCATCATCTCGCTGCTCGTTGTTAACCTCATCAGTTTCAGCCTCCGCGCTGAGATTGTCGCCATCAGCTGCCTGTCCCTGTCCCTATCCTTGTCCCTGTCCCTCAATCCGTATCCCTGCTCGTAATCATGCTCATCAAGCTCATCCTCGGCGCGCTTGTTCTTGACGACAACCACAGCATCAGCTTCAGCATCAACATCAGCACAACATATCACATCATCACTGGGAATGCATTTCGCATCGCTTCATGTCACTTGCCGCCCCCCTTCTGGCACGCCTCTGCCACCGTCCCTGCCTCTGCCTCTTGGCAGTGTCTCTGGCAGCCTTCAAGTCGAGCATTTTTGGGCTGGCAAATGAGTTACGAGTTGTGAGTTGTGAGCTGTGAGTCATGTGCATCAGTTTGAATATATTCATGTGCATGAATATTTGCATAATTCCGCAATTTTTACTGCATTTTTATTACAGATCTGGCTATGGGTGCATCTTACTTCTGTGTGCTTACTAAATGCGAGATCTAGTATTTTGACAAATAATATTCGAGTTCTGTATAGTTTATTATCTTTATTTCTTTAGTTTATATTTATTTCATATTTTTCATTTATTAATTTATATTATATATTCTAATTATTCAAAAAATATTAAAATAAATTAATATCAGTCTCTATTTATATTGTTTTTTTTTTTCATATTTACAATTTATTTATATTCACTTTACATTTAATTAATTTTTAGCTTTATCTAATTACTTTTTATTTATTTCGTATTTACTTTTTATTGACTTACATAATATTAATTTATTTAATTAATTAATATCGTCATTTATTTACTAATTATTTATTTCATATTTTCTATTTATTTAAGTGTATAATATGTACTTATTGTTGAACAAAATTAATATCTTAATCTATTTACTTAATATTTATTTTATACTTACTTCATTTACTTATTATTTATTTTATATTTACTATTTATTTATAATTTAATAATTAAATTTTATAGCAAATTTAGTGATTCCCTTGGAAATCCTCCTCTGTTTGTAGCTCTACTTCTTATCAATTAAAGTGTATGTACTGATATCTTTTCCTCTTAATATATATATTAAAATTAATAGACCCTTTTACTTTTTTAAAGTACAGGGTCTAATTATATTTATATTTATATTAATTTGTATATATATCTATAATAAAATTTTATCTATCAACAGGTGCTCTACCTAAATAATTTGCGAGTACAGCTTCATTTATTCGGAGTGCATTTCGCCAGTTCTATGGGAATTTCTGGTGTTCAATTTGTCAGTCGTTGACAAAGAGGCTTTTGTTGGCAATTTCTATGCGGATGCGGCTGCTGGCCGACTGTTGTGGCAAGTGGCAAGTGGCAAGTAGCAAATGAAAAAACATTTCCGGATGAGTAACTCATCAGTCAGTGCGAGCGGGCGAGAGGAGTGAGAGAGAGAGTGAGGCGAGCGTAGAGCGCGAGCTGTTGACACCACTTTGGGGGCCAGCGTCATGAGAAGATGCAAAAGTTGCAAAGTGATTTGCAGCTGCAACAGCGCTTAGTTGTTGTTGTTGTTGTTACTGCTGTTGTTGTGGTGCAACAAGTGCGCAGTAAATCATGGCATGGATGTGGAGGGGCAGTGAGGAGAGAGGGGGAGTCGAGGGCGTTGCATGCAGCGCGTGATTGAAAACTGATGGCGTGTTGGCGTCGCATTCGAAATGCATTGGCATTAAATAAACAGAAATTGCGCATTTCTCACGCGGAAATGTCTCGCTGCTGCCGACAGATGCAGATGCAGATACAAATGCAGATGCAGATACATTCGCATTGACTGACTGACGACAATGGATGCAACTGCCACTCGCAGTTCATCTCTCCCACTCTCTTCTCTTCCCCTCTCTTCTCTTCTCGTTCTAGCCATTTCCATGCACTCCATCACCCACTTAATTTGCCAGCTTTCATGGCCCCGGATGCCGTGTTGCAGTTGCAGTTGCATCTATGCCTGCCTCTCTGCCTGTCACTTGGCCCTGACAAAATGTATCTGTTTGCAATTAAATGTCACCCATCGTACCATCGTACCAGCGTCCCATCGTACATAACGGCACTTGCTGACAGTCCTCCAAAATGCCAGCCAGCGAAATATTATCTATCTGCAGCCTAACACCGACTCCACTTGTCAGATAGTATGTTCGTATGGCAGCCTGTATGGCATGTTGGTATGTCACAGTGACAAATTACGAGCAGATCCGTATCTGGAAATAGCCAGAGATATTGCCACCAGCTAATCTAAATTACGTTGCTGTTTTTAGCACCAAGTCTGCAGGAGACTCTCTAGAAGAAACTGAATCTTATGGGGAGGATGAGAGAGGGCCTAGAGATAGATCACAAGTATTTATAAAAGATGCAGATCTGTAATATCGATGGAAATTATTTAGATTATGTTAAGATTCTAGTTAAAAATTAACAAAAGATTGATTTTTTTATGTATT